>KV426406.1:22639-48767 GCA_001632375.1 Exidia glandulosa HHB12029
CCATGATCCGGTCCATGTTGCTACTTATGCTCCGCTCTTTTCTGTCATGTCCATTAGCCAGAAAATCGACCAAAGCACTTCCCTTCTATTATTAGTCCTTCTTTTGCCACCTCTGTCCACTCCGACATCTCCGGCCTCTGAGTCATCCGGAGTTGCTCGGCCTCTCTCGGCCTCTCTCGGCCTTTCTCGTCCTTGCTCCGTCCTTGTCTGGCCCCGGGATTTGTCATCATCGGCGCTTCCATGCGCGGTCACCAAACATGCCTTCTGTCTGTTACCTCCGCACGTCCCGGGACCGCTTCCCGGTGACTCCAGGCACCCCTGGTCACCGTCCCCTGCATGGGCTCTAACAGTGTACCCATTAGATGTCGTTGACTGTGGAGACGTCCGTGAGTATACCACGCTTACCATGGACGGCTCATAAGCTGACGGCGCATAGCTATGGTTCCCGTCGACAACAAGGTCGCACTGCGCCAACTGGAGCTTGCGAATAAGGAACTCTTGCAACGAGGCGCGTCGCACTCGTCTGCATCGGCAACAGCCAAGAGCATTGCACTTGATGGGAAGTTCCACCCTCGCGTCATTCACGACCACCACCCAGTCCAATTCCCAGGATTTTCCGTGGCACAAAAGGCGGGGAAAATGATAGGAAAATATCGCCCTATCTAATTAGATAGGGCAACTTTTCCCCAAGATTCTCCGTGCTTTTTGTGCCACGGAAAACCACTGGAGATGGATTGGCTGCAGGCTGTGATTACTCTTGTACGCCGTAACCCACCCTTCGAGTTTTTGGAGCTCAAATCATCACAGGGAGGGGACCACACGATAACGCTGCCTCTCCTCCGCGGCGTGTATGACATCTACGGCGCCGTCAGCGTCATCCACTTCGACTCTCATCTGGGTACGTATTTCACATACTGACCCTCACGCACAACGTGCTCACACGCGATGCCAGATACTGGCAAACCTCGCAATATCGTGAGTACTTTGAGATTTCGCGCGATCGCATTGCTCAATCAGCTCGCATACCGTAGACTGGCGGTCCGTGGCTCCCTGACGAGGTTCGTCTGCTCTCTCTAAAGTTTCTCTACTTCGTTTTCAAGTTGCTCACTGAGTTATAGGAAATCCCTGTAACGCACGGGAGCTACTTCTGGTACGCCGCCCAGGAAGGCCTCCTCGCGCCAAACCAAGCCAACATCGTACGTCCTATTTCCTATCTCCCATCTTCTGTTCTCCAGACAGCTGATCCTTCGTATCCACGCAGCACGTCGGCATCCGCAACAAGATCGCTGGATGGGAGACATACGAGAACGACGCAGAAGTTGGGTTCGTCATCTCGCATGCGGACGATATTGAGGAGGTTGGATACAAGGGGATCGTCAAGCGTATCCTCGAAGTCGTTGGGGACAATCCCGTCTATAGTACGTGCGAACTCCTTTTCAATCCGATGCTGGACTGATCGTTGCGTGCAATAGTTACTCTTGATATCGACGTTGTCGATCCGGGTATGGCTCCTGCGTAAGTATCTGCGTCGTACTCGTGAACTATCTTTTTGGCCTAGTCTGACGCGCGTACGTCCTGACAGGACTGGCACACCGGAGATTGGCGGGTTCACGACGAGAGTGGGTAGCTATGCGTGTCTACGTCCCATGTCCCTGCTGATTCAATGTTTATGACCGCCTACTAGGAGCTGAAGAAGATACTTCATGGCCTTGACGGCCTGAAGATCGTCGGCGCGGACATTGTCGAGGTTGCACCTCGTGCGTCTTCCCTCCTTGATTCTCTTGCCTATTGGCTAACGTCTTTCTCGGTGTAAAGCTTACGACACGCAAGGTGCGCATGTAACTCAGGATCACGCAGTATGACTAATCGATTCTACAGATGAGATCACCTCCATCGCCGCTGCAAACTTCGCATACGAAATACTGACGCTCATGGCGAAGACGCCGCTCACCATGTAGACATTGCAATCTAGTCCCTGTTAAATGAGCGCACACATGGACGAACCTAACGTCGTTTCACAATCATACCGCTGCATGCATAGTGTCGACAACGACGGCAGGGCTGCAACTTTTCCATCAAGATTGCGCGCCTGTTGCGCTTACCTCCTTTTGTTCGTCTTGTACGTGCAAACGCTTCTTCCTGACACTGCAAGTGCGAGCATTGTGTCTGCATGCCCTGAGTTTGAGTACTATGTTACAGTCTTGGGGCAGTACCCTTGAACACCTGGACCCTCAGGCTCATCTCTTTCTGATAGACCGGCATCTCTTCCAGCTATCAGTATTCCAATTTGGAACCAGCTTCCCATGTGGGCATGGTGATGGTGCCGCCGTCCGAGTCCGGGATTTGCAGGGTCTTGTCTGCTCATCGGCGAAAGTTCTGGATTGCATCTGCCCCTTTTCCTTCGCCCTTCTCATGGCGTTGCTCTTTTTACCCGCCATTCGCTCTGTCCTCATCGCAACTCTTGTGATAGGCTCCATGGTGAGGGCCGGGGAGCCTGAGGCCCCCGTCTATGTACCGGCTGTTACGGATGACTCTACTTCGGCTTGGGCGTTTACGGGTCAGTATGAACAGTTCCTTGTCAACAACACACAGTGTACGCCCAGCATGAACGGCTTGAGACTCTATGCAGGAGCGGAGGCCACTCTGACCGTTTACGGTACGCAACTCACTTGCCTTTCTCGTTCCACGGATCTCAACGGGCGCCATGCTAGGTCCTATTTTCGAGGTTTGGTTCAACAAGCATCCGCAGGGTATCGCCGCCATATCATTCACGACATACCTCAAAGGGGAGCTGGAAAGTGTGGAAACGGTCAATGCTACGTCCTCCAATGGCTACAACGGCTGCACGCTTCATCAGGGCCAGATTAATGCGGGTTTCAGCAACAATACGCTCGTAATCCGTGTTCCCAATGTATCAGATGTGGAGACGGATACTGCCTTCTTCGAACTCCTAACAGCTAAGTGAGTGGCTGTCCTTCAGCTTGGACGCATTCTCGAACTTCGTTGCAGAGTCCTCATTGACGTCGAGCTTGGAGAGCCCACTCCCACGTCCTTCGTTCCTCTGAGGCATGACGCTTCCTCCCTGGCCACATCGCCCACTTCCACGTCGACACAAATGCCTACGACAACCCTGACACACACATCTACTACTAGTCCTACGATCGACAGCACCACCAACGACAACCAAGCTATATCCACGGTGAGTACGGCCGTAGTCCGTCTGGAGCTTACAGGGCGAGGGCTAAGACACGAAGAGACACAGGCGCATCTCCAAGCCACAGCAAGTACATTGAGACCGGCGGCCGACCATGGGGGAAACGCTAGCAATCACAACAGCATTCAACCCGTATGGTACATCGTCGGCGCGGCGCTCGGAGGCGCGGCGGCAGTCATCCTCCTTGGGGGCTCTCTTCTTTGGTGCCGCAAACGTCGCCGTCTTCGTGAAAGCGCAAACGTCGAGGCAGTTCGAACTAGTGCTACGGCGGCAGAGATGTCGCCGCTTCAGGGACGGGAAGATGATGGCGGTGGCACCGGTTACTTCGTCGAGCGCTCGTCGTCAGGTCGCGTCGTGATGAGCGCATACAGTAATAATACTGCGACAGAGTTCGAGTCCGCGGCCGACTCGGCATGGTCGCCGGACACAGCTCTCTCGGTACGCCTGTCGGGGTTGCAGAGAGATTCGAATTTGGGCGCTGACACCTGAAATCCAGATGTCGCCCATGTCAACCGTTATATCCGATGGGCCTTTAAGCATGGCTCCGATGGCAGAACTCGCAGGTTCTGGTTCACAGATAACCAGGTCGACGACTATGCGGTCCCTGGGTGCACCACCAGCCTACACTCCTGCCGCAGGCTCAGAAACGGATAATCATCATGAGGAGGGCGCAGTAACAAAGGGCATTTAGGACGTTTGGTGCTGTGAGGAATTCGACAGACTGCTGTATGGAACACGAACAAGGAGGTTCAAGATGGGGTCTCATGCAGTACACGTGCCAGAATCTCCGTACTAGCAGTGTTGTCACCGACCCCCGTCAGACCTTCTGAGGGTCAGGCCTGCAGGTCGTCAACCCCAGACCCTCACAAGGTCTGACCCCCCATAATGGGGCCTATCAAAGGCGACGGTCATTGAGTCTAACATTACTACCCGAGGCGCGCGTTGCAGCGGTGCCGCCGGCGCGATTCTGGCACGATCTGGCAGAAGAAGTCCAAGTTATTCTCGCTGGATAAAGGAGCCACACCCCCACGCCCATCAGGCATTCCTGACGAACTATGGGAGCTCTGCGAACAGTGGTTTACGCTGGATAGCGGTTGCAGACCCCGGGCTGAGCGCTGAGCGCTTGCTTGCAGATCTGCAGAAGCTAGTTGACTAGCATGAATGTCTCTACATACACGACAGCGTCAATCGAACGAGAGACGATTCACACTTGACTATGCGATCATGTAACAGTTCTTTGCTATTTTTTCGGTCTTTCGCAGGCGACTGGCTCCCAGGGTAGTCACTGTGTGATTGCAATATAGTGTAGAAACTCAAACAACATCTGCGTGGATGTCAAAGACAGGCTGGCAGCAGTTATACATGGGAAATAGAGTATTTAACCTCTCTCCTCTTCGTCACCGTCTATGAACACGCGATGTACTCGTTGTCCCCATCGTCGCAGAACATCGCGACATCCCACGACGCTCCCATTCTGCCGGAACAGAGCGAAAGAAAGAGCCATGACGCACTCGCCCTCCTCCACAGCGCCTTCCGCCAAAAACGCCTCACCGCGCAACATCTCACAGTCCGCAATTTTCTCCGGTATGCCGCGCACCTTGAACGCCGCCTTCGCCGCGCGGAAACAATCGCGCGCAGCGCCATACTCGCCAACGTGCATCGCTATCTCGCCACGAGCAGCCTGTACGGCACCGCGGCCGAAGACCCAATCCGACGGGAGATCGGGTAGTTCTAGCTTCAACTCGTCGCCAGTGCGGCCCATCGCACACGCCGCGCGCACGGCACCGCAACGGGCGAGACATTCGTCCATCTCGTAGGTGCCCAAACTGCGGAACCGTCTCGCGGCCTCGGTGTACAGCGCATACGCCTCCGCGTACTTTTCGCGGTGGAGGTTCGCCCATGCTTGGTAGTTGAGACAATGCGACACGCCAGGACCCATGTCTGCGCTCTCGAACGCAGCCATGGCTTCGGTATACTTCGCGCTCGCCTGGCGCAAGTGACCTTCGTACCCGAGGATATGACCAAGCGAGAAGAGCGTCCGTGCGCGCAGGTGGAGGGCATTGGTGAGCGAGAGTTGGGAGGTTAGAGTAAAGTAGTACTTCGCCTTGGCGTATCGAGAGGCCGAAAGATGTAGTTGACCGAGCTCGAGCCATACACGGGCGCGCCGTATCTCGACGGACGAATCGTCAGCATCGTATCGGCGAAGTAGTTCTTGTGCGCGGCCAAGGCGATCCAGATCACGTGGCTCGTCAACGACGCATCGACGGGCAAGAGCATCGATCTCAAGACCGATATCGCCTGCACGACGAGCTGCTACGAGCGCTTCGTCTATGAGGGCACGAGCTTGAGTCGAAGACGGTGCGTATAACCGGGACAGCGCCATGAGCGCCTCGTTCAACAGCCCGTCCTCGCGTTTCGCCTTTCCCTTCGCGTCCCCATCGTCACCTTCAGGCTTCCGGTCCCCGCGATGTCGAAGCGCGTCGACGACCACCTCGAGCAGCCCACGATCCTGCGAGCCGACCCATGCACCCCAAACGCCCAATGCAACACACCCCTTCATGGCATCCACGCCCTGCCCACTCTGCTCCGTTACGCTCTCGCGCAGTACGCAGTTCAAGTTGCCCGCCTCGCGCTCCAGAAGACGTACAACCGTCGGCGTCGCGCTTCCACCAATCTCGCCCGCCCGCATCGCGAGGTTGATATAATGCGCCCTGAGCTGCGACAACCCAGCAGCCGAGGGCGGCAAGTGCGCAAGTGCGTACGAACGGATAGGCGCGAGCACACGGATACGTTCTTCCTCTTCTTCGCCGCTGTGATCGGGTTGCCGGTACGCGAGTGCGGTGCGGAGAAGAGCTGCTATGCCCCTCGCGGGAAGGAGAGCACGTATAAGACCGGATGGGGCGCGCGCGAGAAGGGCGAGCGCTTCAGCGCCAGACGCGTCGATGTGCGCAACGCTGGACGCAATGACAGCATCGAGTCTGTTCTGTTCGTGTTCCGTAAGACTAGAGCTGGACGACGAGCTCGAGTTATGGTTCCCCGGGGGACGATGTGCGAGGAGTGTGAGCGCAAGCGGCACACCATCGGCCTCTGCGATAATTTTCTGTACGTCCTGTGACGTCGTCGAAGAAATCGAGACGGACGTCGCAGCAGTCGACACGGCGGATGTCGGCGACGACAAGGACGAGGTTGACGACGGGCTGGTAGGACTGAAGGATGCCGGGGAGAAGGGCGTCAAGGGGGAATCTGAGGGCGTATACTCGCTCAAGCTGAGGAAGAGCTGCTCGCTCGCGTGCGGCGTTAAGGGGCCGAGGACGTGTCGCTCCATCTTCACCGAGCCGCTCCCAATCTCCGCGCCGCGCATCGTCAAGAGGAGCGTGAGGTTGTCGGCGGCGCCCAGGGTATTGATAAGTGCTTCTGCAGCCTCACGATCTCCGGCGAGCGTAACATCAAAGTTGTCGAGCAGCAAGAGCGACGGCTGCGACGACCGGAGGAAGGCTACGAGCTGCTTGACGTTGTTCATGCCCAGAGACGCTAGGAGAGAGGATACGCTCCCATGAGCGGCGCAAGCGATGTAGAAGCGTCGTCGGTCGAATTGCTCCACCGTGCCTTCGTTATGCAATACCGATAGCGCGAGCGTCGTCTTGCCTATCCCAGGCGCGCCCATAATCGACACGTGATTAGACGACGAAAGGGTGAGCGCATCCACCGCCCGAACAAGCTCGTCGTCGCGACCGATGAGGAGATGAGGGCGCGGCGGAAGGCGGTCGATGAGGAGCGATAACTTGGCGCCGCGGTTCGCGCGGACAGAGAGCGGCGACACCGGTGGAGGCGGCATTTCGGCCGGATTGTGGTCTTTCGGCGACATGAGCGCGTGCGAGGCGCGCGTCATGAAGATGTTTGCCTGCAGCTGAGAAAGGAAATCAGTATTCTGTCTGGGCTAGAACTGTTCTTGTGAAACAGATGTGAAACGTCGAAGAACGGGACCGGACGCCGCAGCGTTATGTTTATCGAGCGTGAGAGTTCGCCAAGGGTAGTATGACCAGAAATATTGTCGTCCATGCTGTGCGCTGTGTGCAGCATGCAAACTAACGGCGGCAAGGATTGGCACGCAGTCCGGGAGAGCGACCGCACAGCATCGCATCGCGTAACAGGGTTGGATATCCCAGGGGCATCCCCGCGAGTAAGCGAAAGGGAGGAACTCACAAAATACAAGTCCATTGCGCGCTGGATGTCCTGCCGCGCAGCTTTAAGCATTTCCGCGTCCGGGCCTGCACGCAGTAATTTCGTCAACGGTCCTCCGCGACGAGTCTGTTGCCTGAGGAGAGATTCGTGCGTTCGTGCCAGCGAGTCGTTAAGCGCTGCTATACTGAGCAGGACCTCATCGGGCATATCAATGGGATCGTCGCCATCCCCGCCGGCGAACTGTTCGTGTATGGCGAGAACGGCTTCAGCAATTTGTTGGCAGAGTCCTTCGCGAGCCTCGCTATTGCCCTTCGCACCCTGTAGATTCTGTGAGTCCTCCGAAGGACCGGCAGCTCGTGTAGCAACGCACCTGAAGCTCTTCAAGGATAACGGTCGCCACACCCACGGCAGCGCGTAGTGGGCCGACCTTCGCGAGGTCGCTGAGGTCGCGTACAGCCTTGAGGGCCACGACAGGCAACATGGCGAACTGTTGCCGTTACCGTGGTGGTGGTACGGAGTCAAGAGCGGATAGCAACCGATCGGCAACTCTTGGCAGCAAATCAGTATACCCAAAACGGCAACTCCGTGACAATCTCGCGGTTACCGCACCTCTAAGACCTCGATATCTATCTCAGCATCGCGCGAGTCTCCTCAGGCTGTCGGTAGAAGGCCTTGCCATCCAAGTCGTTGGTGCAATTCTGGTCGTGGACATATTGCCCCCGCCGTCGTTCCCGTGCTGCGATCAGTCTCATCAGTCGCTGGCTATAGGTCAGGAGTAGCACATCCCTTCCTAAAGCATTACGGAAGTTCTCTCACCCATCGGCATAGGCGCGTCTCCGTGTTCTGGCAGCGGAAGAACCAGGACCACGTTGTACTTTCGAGTACTCCCGAACCGTAGCACACTGGAAGGAGATGGGAGGCTGCAATTCCGGGATCTCAGACCAATGAGGGTGCTTCTGTCTTCCTTGTCAGAGACACATGGGGAGCTTGGCTAGACACGGACCTATGGCGAATAGACCTCAAAGTCGCTGCCGCGTGCTCCGTCTTGCTGCTGTTAGTTCTAACACCCAGGCACACGTTACTCGGGATTCCAGGGCTTGTTCATATGCCATACAGTGTGCGCTGCGCAGAAGCTGCGACTTCGTTTAGCAATGGTAACCGGTAGCGAACTGCTTACGTCGCTGAACATGTCTTCAAAAACTACGCGCAATGACTTGCCGCGTTACGTTGAGCATATGTGTAACAGACGGGTAAGTTAGGAATATCCTGCCGTATCATGCTGCCAGAAGGCAGTTCTAGGGTCAGATTATCGAAACACACGGGCAAATGGAACGTACTCATTTGAGGCATTTTTTGGTGTTGATTCGCGGCGCACACCCACGCGTCACGCGTTAGCACGCGTGCTGCAGACATGCGTATCCGATGGTAAATCGGTGTGGCTAGTAGATTAGTGCGCGCCCGTCGTAGGAAGTTCAAGTTGAAGCAGGTGAACAAGCGGACTTGCGGAGCTTACTGGTTATCTCCAGTTCTTGGAGATCCTTGACACCAAAGTCCGCTCGACCTCGCTACTACGGGACTACTTCTTACGGATCGCCAAAGGCCATCGCCATTCAGCGGACTATCAGGCCTATCTTCAAAGAGCTGTACATAGAAGAAGGAGTATTCCGGCTCCATCCAGATCAAGTGCGACTTGTTCGTTATTATGTATCTACCTCATCGTCCGGTCTCTTTCTCATCATACAACGTCTCCACCGCTCAGAGTGTCTTCTCAGCCATTGGCCGAGCATATAATGGGGATATATCGAGCAACGGCGCAATATACAGAATCAGGCACGCACTCAGGCTGGGTAAAAGAAAAAAATTCGTGTATATGTTAGAGGAACCGCTCGTCCTACAGTTGTAAGCCCATGTCGTGAAGAGCCTTGTCTATATCGGCATCACTCGGAGAGGTCACACCTTGACAAAGGGCAATTATGCTGTCATACGTATCCGAGATAGAGAACGAAGCGGTCGAGACTCGGAGTTCTGATGCGCTTGCGTCTGGTGCTAGCGACGTGGTTCGAAATTCAAGCGCGGAAGATGAGCTGCCAGTGGTGTTGTGTGTATCGGGAGAACTCGTAGATGAAGGAGTAAGAGTCCATTGGAACCCTGACGGCGGGAGAGCTTGACCTGTAAGCGCTCCAGAGTGCCCAAGTTCGTCGACGTGCCGCTGCAACGCGTCACGTCTCGAGAACTCTACTCCGCATACGGAACACAAGTGCCGCGGCCTCGACAGGAGGTCTTTTAGGCGGTCGAGAGATGCAGGAGGGATACCAGCTGATAGGAGGACAGAATCGTCTTGCTCGCGCAAAAGCGCGCTGTGAGCTGAGGACAGATGTCGAACGAGATCGTGCGACCGGCTGTACGCTTTGGTGCAGCCGGAGAGCCGGCATGGCCAGCGGATGGGTCTTGAGCTGCCCCATGTCGACGGAAGTGAGGAAGTAGTGTTTGGGAGTTTCTGTGATCGCCGGACGACCAGGGTCTGGCGAGGTGCGGTTGCTGAGGTCGTCCAAGATTTGAACTCGTTCAGGTTGAAGTGATGTCGGTACGATGGAGGCGTGCGTAGACAGTATCTTCGGCTTCTTCAAGGAGTAGAGGAGGACTAGCCGATATTTTGAGATACGACTGATTTTCAGAACGGTTCTGAATCTGCCGCTCGTACGTGTTAGGTCTCATTGCGAGGAAATGAACTAAACCAAACGCACTCCGGGTACAGTTGAAGATATCTCGAACAGTATTCCGTATGAAGGACATTTGATTGACTTGAACGGTAGGCGACAGGACGAGGGCGAGGGCGTGATGGATAAATGTATGATGGAGATAGTCGCAGGTAGTGTGCGGGTACCCACAGTACCTGTACTCCATTTATACGCATTGGCGGACAGCAAGAGTCATGCTGAACTTCCTCAAGGCCAGGGACCGAAAGACTGAGTCAACTGAGGCGCGTTGACATCGCACGCCGACTGTAGGTCGTCGGGAGGTATAGCTTTGGTACGAGCCCAGCCCAATCAGCAGACAAGTAAACAGAAGGGCGGATAGCAGCTATAACAACGCGAGTCATGGTGTTGCTTGGGCGTTTTGACACGGATGCCAGCGTAAACAAGTCGAGAGCGTCAACGGTCAGAATAGCACGCGAAGAAATGCTTCTGTGTTCATTGTTCATAACGTCGAAGGATGCGTTCAAGATCCTGTTTGCGTGTGACTAGAGGTTCACTGCCCCTACCGAGGAGAACGGAGCCAAGATGCGCGTCGGCGGGCTCCGGTCCGGTTCCGCCTTTTTCTTTGCGCCATCACCGTCCTGGGTGTCCTGAGCACCGCCTGAGCATCGGCCGCGGTACCGTACAGACCTCTGACGGCGGGTCCGAACTCGGGCAGACACTCTACAATCAGCTTGCGCATGCTATTCCAGTCAGACATGGCCTTCTACGGGAGCGGAATCTCGTGTCCTTGCCAAGTGTGAGGTCCCTATTTGGTGGCCTCAGTGATTCCAGATAGTACTCCTATACATCAACTTGGGTTCGTCAGCGCCCTTTGCGACCGCGATCGGTGACCGAGGCGCGCGGTTCTCGGCCTTTATGAGCGCACGTACGCTTGCAATCTTTGCTGCTACTTTCACGAATAACGTGGGGACTTTATTTATTCTGCGTGATGCATCAGCTCAGTGACTCCTGCGCTCCAAAATATTGGTTCTGCCTCCGCTCAGAATAGCCATCGCCGTAGCCTATACATAGTACGCGCTCGCAGCGTCTACCTGCAGTCCCCACCGTGCGTCTCTCTCGTCTAATATTACAAGCGCATCAATATGCGGGTCCTTGCTATGCTGCTCGTCTATTCTTGTGCGTGTTGCAAGGTGGGAGGGTCTCAACATCGGAGCATATTGTCGGTCTCCTGGTGGCTATTCGAGACGCCGGCGCTCCTGTACCGGTGCAAGATATAAAGGGATGCCCGTTTGCACTCGCGGGGAAGACGCCTTTTTACACTTTCTCTTTTTCGTTCTGCCTGCCCTTTTGACTTCGCTTATTATTTGACTTGAACCGCACGATGCAGCGACTCGGGCTTTTATTCTTCTTCTCGACGTTATTCCTTGCAGTATTTATTCAAGCTGTCCCTCTGGACGGCGAGAGCGAGGTACGTCCCCCATCCTCCTTCGTTCTGAAATGGCCGCACAGAATCTTTGAACTGACGGCGCACCGTGTAGACCACACTCGTTCGGCGGAAAGGCCTCAGAATCGGTGGTGGCGGTCGCCCAGCCTCTCGTCCTCCGAGTCGTCCGCCCATTGTCATCAAACCCAAGCCTACTATCATTAAGAAACCGCATCCTACCATAATCAAGAAGCCCCACAGCGAGACGACGATCAAGAAGAGCACGACCCACACGGAGTCGCACAGCAGTACGACGCCTCCCTCGTCGCAGAGTGCTACGACGCCGCCTTCGTCTCAGACTCATACCACGACGTCGGCTCCTGCTGCTTCCCATACGACTACGCCGCCCGGCGGGACCCTGACGGGCACCGGATCCGCGTCGCACAGCGCCACGCGCACTTCGGACCCGGAGGCGACGGACACGGACCTCCCCAACCTTCCTTCCGTCCCGACCAAGACCAAGAAGGGACTTCATTGGCCGACGGGCGCGAGTGGGGAGCCTCTGGTACGCGCCGTCCTCCGCTCCCGAATTCTCTCCCTGACGCACAGGTGCAGGGCGGCGGACTCTGGCGTAATCTCCCCGGCGTCTCACTTTCATTTGATCCTTCCGGCGCTGGCTGGTGCAGGAAGATCAAGGTTAACATCGGTGCTCCTGGGACCGGTGGGATTTACGGTGGAGGGTACGGCGGGGGATACGGCGATACGTCCGGGTACCCTTCGGACGGAAGTATGGGGTACAAGGCGCGCGCGAAGCGGTCGAAGGCGGGGAAGAAGGTGCGCAAGGGGAAAGGCAAGGGAAAGGGGAAGAAGTCGAAGAAGACTCCGAAGGCGGACAGAGCAGCGCTGTAAGCGGCTCATCTACTCTTCGGTGCATTACCACATTGTTGTTCGGGTATATATTCATTTGCACAGTTCGTATGCCTTCATATGCGGAAATTGTGTCACAAGCTCACGTGACTGACGCGGTATGACGCGGTTACGCAACTCACGTACGGAAGTTTGCGTCACTCTTCCTCGTTCCACGACGTCTGCTACTAAGAACTCGCTATACACAGTCCACAAACGCAACAAGCTCTCTGCCTCCTATTCCACCGCATTCCGCGCCAGTCCACGAACTCCAAAAGCTCTGGGTCACTTCTGACGCTTGACGCACGCAATATCGATATTAGATCCTCTCGATGGAGCTCGGTTCAAGCTATTGCGGCTACGTCTGACCTGCCTGGCTTCTACTATGTTCCTGGTGGGCATAAACCCTGCTGCGGCGTTAACAGGACTTCCTGGCGAGCGATATTTTCCTTTCGATGGCTTTCAATGGGTGGCGCGACAACGTCTATTTGATCTTCCAGATCCATGTTGACTTCTTTCGACGACATCATACTGGTACTCCTCCAGCGCTTCATTGTGCGACTCTTGGATAGTCGATATTCCTTGAATTTTTGTGACCGCGCCTCGTGAGTGTTTCATTTCTCGCGGTCAAGACTGACAAGTTTCATATTATCCAGATCACCCTACAAGGATATATTGGAAATTCTGACGCGTCATACTACAGCCTTCCCGAGCGGATTTCCTTTCTCGAACAGCTGTCAGCAATGAGCATCATGATCGCGTGGGTGGGACTGCGGAGAGCCAAAGCGCGCTTGCCCTTTGCCCATAACCCGCTGCCCATAACCCGCAACCCAGGGTACGGCGGGGCTAAAATTCGCGCTCTGGACAACATATAAGACGTCCTCGAGTTACTTTTCCTCGACCTACCTCTCGTTTCGCCTCGCCACTCATGATGCTACCACACCAACGCTTTCGGATTCCTCGTCGCGGCATCGACTGGGCGCTCAGACCCGCCTATTTGCGCCGTACATTCAAGCCCTACTCTAGCGCTTCGCTAGCAGTAGCGCTCGCCGCCGCTGGCTTTGGGACTACCGCGACTCTGCTTTATTTCGCGACACCCGTCCGCCAGAACGACGCGCCGCGCCCAGACACCCAGTTCACCGCGTTCCTTCCCTCGTCATTCCCCGCGTTCGACCCGTTCGCGAAGAAGACGCTCTCTCTTATCACGCACGAGCAAGCCGAGTCTTTCTTGCACGCGAACCAGCGCTCGTTGAACTGGCGAACACCCGCGAGCGCGGTCCTTCGTACGCCGCGATTGGCTGTGTGTTACTGCTGCTGATGCTTGCACCTAGGCCACGACTTCAACTCCGTTGCGTCCAACTATCCCTGCGAGGACGACGCGTCGTACGCGTACGTCGGCGGCCGTCACTACTTTACCGTCTTCGACGGCCACGGCGGCTGGGAAGTCTCGCGATACCTCGCAGAGAACCTCATCGGACGTGTCGCTGCAGAACTAAGCGACCCATCCCTCAAGACAGATGCAGACGTCCACGCGGCCATCAAACGCGTGTTCCTCCAGGTCGACGACGAACTCGTTTCCGCGCCGATCCCGTTGGTTAAGGAGTACGAAGCGGCGGGTGTGAAGGAACCGTACGACCTACCCATTGCGACGCGGTTCCGTCACCGTCGAGCGTGGGAGATGGCTACGTCTGGTTCGTGCGCGCTCATGGCGATCTGCGACGCCGCGCGCGACAGGTTGCATGTTGCCGTTACGGGCGACTCGCGCGCGGTTATGGGTGTGTGGGATCCGGAGCACGGTGTCTGGCGCGCGCGACAACTATCCGACGACTTGACAAGCGCGAATCCGAAAGAGGCGAAGAGACTGCAGGCGCTGCATCCTCCAGAGGAGGCGGAGGATCTCGTGCGGAACGGGCGCACGCTCGGCTTGGGCGTCAGTCGCGCGTTCGGCGACGCACGGTTCAAGGTGTGTTCCCTTCCTTCCTTCAGACCTCCGTTGGCTGATCACTCGCGTAGTGGTCACTCGAAGACTTGAAGAACATCTCCACGTCCATTATGGGCCGCGTCACGAAGCCTTATCCCAATTACAAGACGCCGCCCTACGTGACCGCCGAACCCGAACTCGTCTCCGTACCGCTCTCCCCACCCTCCGGCCGCGGCTTCGTCGTCCTCGCATCCGACGGCGTGTACGACCGCCTGACCAACATCGAAGTCGTCGCTCTCGTAGGCGGCTGGCTCGACGGTGTACAGGGGACCCACTCCCGCGAGGACGTACGCAAACTCGCGACGTTGGGAGATCATCCCGAAGGAACTTACTTCGCCAAGTCGTACTACATCGACGAGGCGGAGCGTCCTCCCACGTGGAAGTTTACGTTCGAGGACGCCAATGCCGCGACGCATGTCATTCGGAACGGGCTCGCTGGGGACGATAAAGAGGAACTGCGGCTTCAGTACAGTTTCTCGGACTCGAGGTCGTCGAGGGACGAACGCGATGATGTGCGTAGACTTGTCACTCTCACTCATGAAAGGGTCTGGAACTTACTGGAGAATGGCAGATGACTGTCACCGTCATTTTCTTGGGGACGCAACCTACATCAGCAGCCAGCACCACTCCTCGCCGGCAAGCCAACTGACCAGGATCGTCGCTCTGTTCCTAGCGATGCTCGTCCATTCGCTCAGGTGTCCCTGACACTGGAGCCACGCTTGAACGAATCCCGTTGTCTGTCGTTTTCTCGTCTTGCGCAGTTTCTTGTACCTCGCTCGAGGCTGCCTTTGGTCTATATCGCATCAATTTCACTCATTTGCTCGCTCGTCCTTTGTTGAATGGTGCAAAAATATCTTGTTTGGTCGCCTGGATCTGCACGTGGCTGTGACGGAAGGCGCTGGCTATTATTGGGACCTGGACCTTACGGCACCTTTGACCTGCGGGCTTGTGTAGATTTCGTGTATTGTGGCTTGCGCGGTTTTCGACTCGTCGAGGTTGCTGTATGCAGAGGAAGCGGCTCTCAATTCTCGATGCTCAATGAGCTGGTTTTAATCACGACTCATTCGACCGGGCATACGTGCCCTGTACAGGCTGATGGCACCCTGGATCCGGTGAGCGCCAGCGCGGTTACAACAACGTCTCAAATACCAGGACCTTGTGGATCCTTCACGGTCGTTCCCCCCTTGACTTTCTTTCTTTCTTTCTGTCCCGTTTCATTTCATTTCATTTCACTTCACTTCGCTGCTATTGACTTTGCGTTCTTCTCTCTCGTCATGAGGTCCTCATCTTTCATTCTCCTCGCACTTGCTGCTCTCGTCAGCGCAGCGCCGCATCGGAAGCGCGGATGTCGTCCGCACTCGACCTCGACCGATGCACCCACGTCGACCGATGCACCCACGTCGACGGATATGCCCGCATCGACGGACATGCCTCCCTCGAGCACTGTCTTTTCGACCGATATCCCTACGCCCACCGGCAGTCCCAACGGAACGGACGGCGGGGGCACCAGCGGTTCGGGGCGCAAGTCCATCTTCAGCATCTACGCCGACCAAGGGTTCGATGGCTCGAATTGGCCCTCCGCGGCGGATTTAGGCGATTGGAACGACCTGTGAGTACCACGCCTCCCCGCATGTTGTGTGTTGCTAATAACTGGCACGTGAAAGCCTCCTTGCATTCTGGATGTCGAAAGACAAAGACTACCACGCGTCCGACCAATCGTCTGTCTGGCCTCAACTGGACGACGGTGCGCGTCAGAAGATCGTGGACGACTACCACCAAGCGGGGAAGACAATTCGCATATCGCTGTTCGGCTCTGAAGACTACCCTTTGACCTACAAAGGAGACCCTACCATCATCGCCCAGAAAGCTGCAGACTTCGTCAAGCAGAACAACCTTGACGGTGTCGACGTCGACTACGAAGATACTGGATCGTTCAACCAGAATGGAGATGGGGAGAACTTCCTCATCACGCTCACGCAGGAGCTGAGGAAGGCCCTCCCGTCGCCGCAGTACTTGATATCGCATGCGCCTCAGTCGCCGTACTTTGCGTCGAACGATATGTACCCGCAGGGCGCGTATCTGAAGGTCCATAAGGAGGTTGGCGACCAGATCGACTTCTACAACGTCCAGGTCAGTCTCCAAGGGGTGTAGCTATGCTCTGTATCTGATCAGGATTCTACTAGTTCTACAACCAAGGCGACGGTGCGTACGACTCGTGCGACGGTCTCTACAACAACTCGCCCGAGTGGGCGCCGGACACGACCGTCAGCGGTATTATCAAGTCCGGCATCCCCGCGGAGAAGGTCATCATTGGCAAGCTGGGCGAAGCGTCCGACGGTGGAAACGGGTACATGTCTCCCTCGGACATTGGGAGCTGTATCTCGCAGCAGAACACCAAGCCGGGCGGCGTTATGGCTTGGGAGTGGATTCACGCGGGTCCTGATTGGATCAAAGCTGCGAAGGGAGACTTGTAGTCGAGAGGCATCTTTTTCTTCATGTGTACTCGACGATGTCGCGTTACTATTGTTTTTATACTTTATCTATTCATTTCATCATTTGATTGTGCAATCTGCGTGCTAGGCAACACTGCACCTGGGATGAGCGACCCTGTGGCCGGTGCAGTGACAATCAGAGCGCTGCAGTGCAGCAGGTGTGTTAGTACGCATCGTCGAAGTTCCTGTGCTTCAGGCTGAAGCTTAAGACCGAGCGCTGAGAAGGTGTTCTCCTTGCGCAGAAGCGCCAGTACCGCTGTGCACGCGATCGAGAAGTCCTGCGAAGTGTACATAGCGGGATCTCTTGTCGTGATGCAGGGTCGCGGAGAGCGGTGAAGCGCGCGTCAAGCATGCTCTGACAGTCCGCGGACAGCTTGGAAGCTTTACTCAATCATGTAAGTCCTTCAAGATCCAGAATCTAACCTGAGAGTCTTCACCGGTGGACTAGGACTCCAAAGATTACACGTGGTAAAAAGCGAAATCGATGGTGAACCGGAAAAAACGCAGCGATTGAGGATTCCGGTCACGTCGTCGCCATCGGCACAGTACATCGCCGGTCTAGCGATCCCTGTGCAACATGAGTCTCCTGCGCGCTTTACAGCGCATCGGCTGCGTCGAACGATGTGGGGCATCACTCGCTCTACGCTAAAGAGCGGGATTCTACGCTCTATCTGTGCATTCCCGCGCCTCCAAGTCGCTCTAAGATGACTCCAGTCTCGCCACATCCACGCTTATACCTCAGGTCGGCTGCGCTCTGGCGTCTCAGTCCATTCGTATAAAGATCGGCAGAGTTGGGACGGAGAGCCATCACGGCGCCGCGGATTCGCATTCCTCCATTTCCCCTTGTTGCTTCCCTCTCAGTGATCCCGTGCGTACATTAGACATGCATTTCACCTCGCGCGTCGTGCAACACCCCCAGCCGGTATGGCTCTTCTTCATGTGTTGTTCCTAGGCTTAGGCTGACTCTCTGCAGCCGTCGATCAGGGTAAGCATAGACTTGCGGGCGCGACACCTGTCTTGAAACTCAACGTCGGTACAGGCAGGTACCACTGTCGTATTTCGCGGACTGCATGGGGTCGTCAAGAGTCTCGCATACGGCCCTGGTGGAGTACGTCCGTCCGCAACATCTCTATCAGTCACTCATTCTCGTCCTGCCGCTGCCCAGGGCATATATCTCTCAATCGAGACCGGCGGAATGATTTACCCCAATATACCTCTACAGCATGTGCAAGTCGCTCGGTAATGCCACGAAGTAGAGACGTCTCCCGGAGCACGATGTCAGGAACGCGAACTCCGTTCCTGGGATTGTGCATCGATAATTTATCACGCTTCAACTATCTACTGTATACGTATCGTAGCATATATTCACACAGTGCATTCATAGACTGCATATTGTAACGCCGACTAACGGTTCACACGGAGAGATAGAAGCAGACTATTAGGTAGGTAGGTAGGTAGGTAGGTAGATACACGGCATATGGACCTATACAGATGCGCCGCGCTTCGCAGCCAAGAAGTGTATCCCTCTTGGCCGCGGTGTACCAACCCTCCCACCCTAATGCTCAACCGTTCCTGCGCACTCGTTTGTCCCATCTCCCGCTCCTCCGTCCCTCTCACACGGCATCCACACGCAAATCCGGTGCACCGACCATTGAAGGTAGGATAACGGGTAAAACCTGGGGAAAAAATGTAAAAACCCAGGTGTCCCGCGGCAGTTCTCTGCCGCGAAACTCCACTCCCCGCTATCCATGCACCGAACCACGCATTTGACCGCGAGGTCAGAAGCGTAGAAGTCAGGGATGGGGGGCAACTTGCCACGCCATCCCGGTGAGACATGTGCACCGCGGCTCAGAGGCCGAGGTCCGAAATTGGACATCCTCATCAGAGGAGCACATGCAACGCAAAGACCGGCCCGCACAGCCAGACTGTACAGTACACCGGAAGGAAAAAAAGATATACCGTAGCAAGTTCGACGGAGCGCAGGGGGCAATGTCCAAGGACGCGCGGACAGGATAGCGCCAGCGCCCCGGGTCGCGTAACTGGGCATCGAGCGGTTCACGGGCGAGACAGCACGCATCTCCCTTCGGGCAGCAGAACGCAGTGTGAGGGTTGCATCCAGTCGTCGGCTGCGAGCACAAGGCGGGTCTACCTCGGACAGCGGGTCACAGTGCAGACGCGGCGAGAGCGCTCGAGGAGCGCCGACCGGGACGGCAAGTCAGCGGCAAGTTCATTTTCCGCCCATCCATCAGCATCCGCCTTCTATCTTCAACCACGACACCCGGAGATGAGCGACGACAGCATCACTCTCACTGCGAGTATGCTGCCTACCGCCAGGGACCTACAGGCGCTGCGCATGGCTAGCGACGAAGATACGCTGCAGACCCTGAACCACCATGTCGCGCAGCTGCAGATCGCGCACGATACGCTGAAACCTATCTTCGAATCCGCCAAGGCAGCGTATGACGGCGCCGTCGAGGAGCTGCGAGTGGCGATTGCCCAGCGGGATAGCTTCAGGCAGACGGTGGACGAGGGACGCAAGACGTCTATGGCACGTCGACTGCCGAACCTTCCCGTGGATATCTTGAACAACTGCTTCGAGCAGTACTGCTTGGAAACCGACCCGTTTAGTCTTGCCCAAAGGAGTGCGCTCCTGGATCACCAAATGGCCATGGCTCCTTTCACCATCGCCGCCGTCTGCAGGCGTTGGCGGGATGTCGCGCTTGAACTGCCGTCCGTCTGGTGCTATATCTCCCTCCCTGACCCCACCAAGGGAGATCCGCGCTCGTTCGATGCTTATAGAGCGTACGTAGTAACGGTCTTGGAGCGCTCTGCCTTCTTCCCTTTGGCGATCACTATCGATTGGAGGACAGTGTCCGATATCGACTCTCAGAGCAATTGCGCCGCGGTTATTAATCTCCTCGCTGCTAATGCTGCGCGCTGGGGTGCCATGCATCTTAACATGAGCTCTTTTGGCTCCTGGGCTGACCTTCTGAGACACCCCACTCCAACTTTGCAGGTCTTGCACTGCGACATACCTGACCGACTTGTTATTGACGCCGACGTGTCCCTGCGCTTCCTTCCTCTCACTCCGAAACTCAAATCGTTGAGAATGCTATGGTTGCCCATCTTTCCTACTGGCCCGCTGTCAGCCCTTGTACAAGTCTTGTCCATCCACAACATTCACTACATTTCGCATGCATGGAACCTCCTGTCCGGATCCCATGGCCTACGGATCTTAATCCTTGCCTCTGCCCAAGAACAGGCTTTGGACTTTGCACCACTACCGGTCTCGCTTCCGCATTTGGTCAACCTGACATTGGGCCACGTCTATATCTCGATTATCTCGGCGAATCCAGGTTGCTTGATCTGTCCGAAGCTCACACGGCTTCAATGTGGATGTGACAGCCTCGTGCAATTAGATCGTGCTTTCCAAGACCTTGGTCGCGGATTGACCATCGTTGACCTTTGCGACTGCACCGTCACCAGAGACGGCATTGGTCAGCTGGAGCTTCTGAAGAATGTCATGACGTTTACATTGACGAGGTGCACAATCCTGGAAGGGTTCTGGGAAGCCGTGTTGGCCGGAGGAGATGCCGTTCTCCCGAGGCTCAAAAGCCTTACTTTCGACGACGTTATCATCGATGCGTACCGCGACGGCCTTCGCCATTTCGTCCGCACACGTCGTGCAGTTACAGGACAGAAAATCTGGCGACTGCAAAGGATCACGTTCAGCAATTCGCTTCATAGCGATCGAAAGCTTCCGAGCTGGTATCTCGCGGAGATTGAGCACACTATGCGGGAGACAGAAGGGCAGGTATGAAGTCGATTGCAAGCGTGACATTTGCGAGGACACTGGGGCTTCGTGCTTGGAGACGTATCTGTTGGTTGGAAGAAATCGCGTGCGGTATATACAGCTCATAGCTCACATGTTCTCATTCCCTCTTCTCGACTGACTGTAGCTCTTCGCAGAAATGAACGATAGGTTGAGGTCGCGGTGAAGTGGAGCGCACCCGCAGGTGCCCAGAGTCCTTTGCGTACCGGTGTGCCGACACTCTCGTGCGCTCATTGCGAGGATCAAACGCAGAGGGATCGAGAGCAGCAATCTTCAGGCCTTTCTCCCTGTACCTGCGTTGAAGCTTCGAGCTCGCATTTCCCTAGTCGGTGTGTGAGGTTTTGAGGAGCTCGTTGAACTACGAGAACCGTTGTCGAAGTGGAGCGTGAATCTATCCCGCGCAGAGCTGATCAATACAAAGGGGATGACTTCGTTATACAGCGACTCGGCCGCCATTCGACCGCTCCGGTCTCGTACCTTCAGCTCGCGCAAGTTCCACATGTGCAAATCTGAGAAGCGCGTGCAAAGCGTTTCTCTTGCGCCCGACTGTCAAGAATCAACGTCTATGTCAAACGCCATACTGCGTGTCCGAGCTTCGACGTATTTACCATACTTCATCGGCATCCTGTCAGTGTCAACTTCTTGCACATCGACGTGGACATGTGAAACCCGCAGAACGTCCACTGCAGGGCGCACCGGCCGCCGTCTTTCAATGGAAGGAACTTCCACGGACGAATTTCTCCTGAACTCAGGGTACGGACGTCCGCGACAGTTCGGAGCCTTGGTAAGTTTACGCCGCACAAAATAACTTTCACGTCACGAGGGGAATGGGACAGCGTGGTATTCGTTACGGAAAGCGGTATCGACGGCGTGTAAGAATACAGTGTTGCTATGGAAGGAAGAGGGTCGGGACGCGGTGGCCATGCTGATGCAGTTGGAGTCTAGTGCGGGGTGATCGAGAAAGAGGGGTGGGTCCAGCGTCGTGGCGGCACAGTCGAGCGTATGACTTATGCGCCTGGACTCATCGGACTAGCGGGCGAATCCGGGCCTGGGGCTGCGCAGCGCTAGATCAGTGGCGCCGGTCTCGGACGGAGAGACGAGGAAGGCAAAACGTACACATGGCCGAGGAATGCGAATGAGAATGCGAATGTCGAGACGTTTGATGAAGCGCGAGCATATCCCAGCACGAGCAGTACATCCCGCACACGTTGCATTGGATCGCTACGTGGAAACGTCAGCCAGACCTACGTGTATCGCAAATCCGAACGATCACGCACCATTGCCGGAATTCTGGTGCAGCTGAATAAGAAAGGGACGGATTAGCGCGCCGGAGCGGAGAATGGGATGACGCGACAGAACGCGTACCTCAAGCTCCGCAGACCCCGCAAAACCGCGATTGCACTCGTTGCAGCGACGCGTTAGAATCGTCGGCGCGGACGTAGGCGGGAGGAGCGAGTGCTGGATGTAGTCTGTGCAGGGATCAGGAAACTGTTTTGCACAAAGGACAACGGACGCACTTTGTCGCGGTGGTTGTGCGATGACAGGGACGCCGTAATACCCGTGCGGGTAGGATGGTTGCGCATACGGTGCTTGCTGGTAGTAATACGCGGACATGGAGGGCGGGAGGGACACTTTTTCGGGGAGCGTGGAGCGACGACGGTTATATAGTGCTGGTACTGCGCCGCGG
This sequence comes from Exidia glandulosa HHB12029, assembly GCA_001632375.1. NCBI lineage: Eukaryota > Fungi > Basidiomycota > Agaricomycetes > Auriculariales > Exidiaceae > Exidia > Exidia glandulosa. Next base: position 45,056 of record KV426406.1, read on the forward strand.
GGCTGGGCGCCGTGGTGGAAAATTTGTTGTTACGTTCCGACGGGGAAAGGGCGCGGCCTAATAAGGTTGTGGGCCAATTCGTCGGTGATATCCCGTCGAGACTGGTCGGACCGAGACGTGGGCGGGCCTTCTTTATATGACGACGCAATTACACTTGGGCGCGACAACGGAAGTCCCATGCTGATTGCCGACCAATACAAGCGGATCCAAGAAGAGGCGTGCCGCGGCGCCGAGGCCAGGGGTCGAGCACGTCTTCTCGCGATTTGATGCAGTTCACGTGTTCCGATAAGGGAGCGCGCCGTTGTTCTTTCACGAGGCCAAAATGAAAAAAAGGGACTTGCGGGAGCCGGTGCTTGGTGAAAGGAAGGAGGAAGTTGCGAAGGGAAAAACAATGAGACAATAGACCCACGTACCGCATTCGGACCGTGCGGTGGTTCCGGGGAGGCCTCGTGCAGCAAAAGAACCGCATCAGACATTTGGCGATAGGAGAAGGCGCCACGACCGAACATGCGAAACAAAGGCGAGGTGCTGCACAGGGTCCTGCGACAGCGAAGCACGGAAGATGGGCGATATTGATGGCATCGGATCGCAGTCGGGCAGGCGGTGCGGGTCCACTCGACCGGAAGACCCAACCATCCAAGGCACACAAAGGCAAGACAGGCGTCCAGTGGCCGCAAACGAGGCTCCAGAGCAAGCAGAAGATCAGGAGGACCAACAGGAAGAACACCGGGCCCGACGCGTCGCCTGTGCGCGGTACCGGTCGGCAAGCGGGCATCTACGACGGTGCAACGCGCCTCCGAGAGTCCCGACAAGGTTTGCGAGACCCAGGCGCTGAAAGGAAAGTGTACAGACACGCGATGTACATGTACCGATTGGCGCTGGGCGATTGTGACGGGGCACGCGAGACTGGAAACGGCGACGGCGCATGGTGGTTGGCTGGGTCCACCCTGATGCCGCGTTTTGGCATAGCGTGACGCCCGCGTTCAATCGATGCCCAGAAGCAGTTTCAAGAACTGACTTGACCGCGCAAGGGAGCACTGAAGTCAGAACACCGGTTGGGGTGCGCGAGACGTCGTGCATCCGGGAGAACCTGAACGAGATCCCCGGGATCAGCCGGATTGCCGCTGTTGTCCCGGCCGTGAGAACCGCTGTCAAGACCCGAAGGACATTTCGGCCGTCGTCAAAGAAGGTCTATATTTCAGGAATCTCATTGACGAGCCTCATTATTGCGGGGGTTGATCTTTCCGTCGAAGATTGAAGTCGGATATGGAAATACGTTCTCTCGGCTCAAGGGGTTGCTGTAGAGACAGTAGTGCGCAATAGGGTCTCATGGAGGTTCTTTCCCCGGACCCAATCTCCGATGCCGTAAGTGCATACCACGTTGCAGCGGAGCAGGCTGGTCACGAGGATGACGATAACGGCGATACAGGTACGGGACCTCACCTGTGCCTGATGTTATCGATCCAGGATTTGCGAGGGCTTTCGGCACAGGAGTAGGGCAGTCCTGATACTACTAATAATACCGTATCGGCGGCTGAGACGATATTTAGTCACACACCTCCCCTCATGCGCTCCGTGGAACTCCGGGGGATGATTCTACTGTAACAGCCTCTTCATCCGAGTCCCGCACTTCACACCTGCGGTACACGTGCATACGGAGCTTGAGTGAGCTGCGACGTAGACTTCGACAACAGAGGCGCCCTCAGGCCAGGCTAATGGCGCGAGGACACTTTCGATGAACAAAACGATGACGATCATTATTTTAACGTCGTGAAATGTCGTGATTACATATTACTACTGAGCGCGGCGCGTCGATATACGCCTTACGCAGCTGAGCGCCTACGCGCTTCCGTTTTCTTGGAGTAGACAGATCACCCTGCAACTCCAACCGCCGAATCAAGTACTCCGCAACGCGCTCGTATTCGCCCCACGGTCGCTTCGAATCCGTGTTCGACCACAAGTGATAATGCGTCGTGTACTCGTGCGCAACGGCCAAGTCCTGCATGATCAAGTTGGCGAACCCGACGCTCGTGGCGTACGCAGTCCGCTTCGTCGCCTTGGGATTAGGACCGAAGAACGCGGCTGTGACCCAATTCGCCCAGTCCTCCACTGCAGAAGGCGCGGGACCGTCTGGCCATGATATCATGAGCAGAGAGAGGGCGGGGAAACGACAGCGGAGGGCGGGGACTGTACAGTGCAGTACGGCTTGGGCGTCGTTGTCGTCATCCGAAGTGGAGGTGGAGATGGAGATGTCGAGCTTCACGAGTTCCACAGCGTCCCACGATCCAGTTATCCCAGCCATCAACTCGATATGCGACGCGCGGACGCACAACCGCGTAATGCACGCCGCAACAGCCGACGGGAGACAACTCGTCAAGAAGTCGACACGGGGATACGAAGAGGTGAGTTCCTCGGGTATCTCGATAGTCCTCGAACGACGCCCACGCAGTTGGTTTACAGACCAAAAGAACCGCCTGTTGGATGGTTCGCGCGCGACGGAGAAGACGAGGGGTCCTTTACCCTCTAGATGCGAGAACATAAGACGCGTTGTCTCCTCCGACGGGCTCGCGATACACAGATTCGGCATGTCGCGATGGGCGACGTGTGTGAGGACGCTGATGTGTGGGTTTCCGCAGGACAACGCAAGCGTGCGTAACCTTCGCGCGTGTGTGAACTCAGCATTATTGTCGAGCGAGAAGTCCCCCGCCCAGCAATGCGCAGAGTATCGAGGGTCGACCAGCTGGAGCGCCTCGGCGAGTGGACATACGGAGAGCATACGCGCAGGCGAAACGCAGTCCCGACCAGTGCTGAGTACGAGAGTCCGTACGTTCGCCAACGCGGGATACATCACGGACGGATTCCGGTCGAGCGCGACGTCGTAAAGACTGAGCCACTCCAAATGCGGCGCGTGTCCAGCGAAGACGTCCGGCGGCAGAGTTATCAGAACGCCAACAACCCTTGTATAGTAGTCGTCCGTCGTACCCGCCGTCGACCGAATGATCTGCCGAACCTTCAGGGAGAAGGACCGTAGAATCGGAGCAGGTTTGCGCAACGCCGACCACAGAAGCGGGAGATGCTCGACGTTGAAGACGCCATGAAGCTGCTCCAGACGATGCATCTGTTCTCCAATGAGCGCGAATATCGGCTGCGCAACATCCGGATCGAAGACAGTCAACGTCGAGATCGAAAGCCTCGTCGGATGCGTTGTGCAGGTTAGACGGGACGTGAGGAGGTCCAATGGGATCTTGACCGCTACGTCGTCCCATCCCGCCCGGCCTTGGGCGTATTCGCGAACGGGCCCGTAGTCGATATCGCGCGAGTAGGTGGACTGCGCGTGCGCTGCTGCGCGCCAACGGTGGGATACGAGCCGGATGGGTAACAGCTCTTCGAGCGTGAAGCTGCCCAAATCCAGGATTCGAGCGAGGACTTCAAAGGGGAGAACTAGTCCGGAGGTACGCAGAGGTGCTGGTACAGCAGGCGCCGGGCCTGGCGTTGCACTTGGCGGGACGGCAGCGGCGGCGCGAGGCACACGTGGTTTCTACAAAGCACAAGCGTCAAAACACAAGAGAATACTTCAAGCGCAGACGACGAACCTTAACCAGAAGGTGAAGCGCTGGCGCAATACGGCTTAGCAGAACGCGCTGGAGCACGAACGATATAGACCGTGACGAAGAGCGCATAGAGATTCGAGAGGGCAATCGCGAACCTGACC
>KV426407.1:0-12382 GCA_001632375.1 Exidia glandulosa HHB12029
TCAACCGGGACGGAGTTGAACTCCGGTGCAACCGGATGGAACCCAGGAGCGAAGTCGTGGGCGACCGTGGGCGAGATCCGAGTGTTGAACTCAATCACTGCGTAAAAGGGCCAAGTACTCCGCGGCGGTTTACTGCCGGCAGGCTTTGTAGCGACGTCTCCGCCAATACTCAGTGTACATCTTATATCTCGGGGAGAGATACTTCAGGCAGAGAGTATACTCAGTATAATCTGGAGTCGCTATACCTATGGTAGTTGAATTTTCGACTGTACGAGGTACACTTCCTGTACAGAGTAAGCTAGATTTTGTCTACTTCGGTGCAGCCAGGCATTTTTGTAGGCAATGAGAGTAAACCTACCCGCTGGGCATCTTAGCCCGAACTCCCTCTGAGTCCCGCGTAGGCGATCTACGCCACCTGATCATCACACTAGATATATTAAGGGAAAGCACAGCCCGTCCTTTCCCGTAAGCTTGCATGACGAGCAGTGCGAGACGCTCAATCTCTACCAAGACTCGAGGCACTATATATATATATATATTATAGGTCCCGACACAGGTGCAGTGGCTATGCAAGTTTATGCAAAGCGAATAAGCGCTTTGCATAAACTTGCATAGCCACTGCACCTGTGTTTGGAGTCGGGACCTATTTAACTGGCGCCGACCGGCACTGGGTCCAGCGACGCTGAAGAAGGGCCACTCGTCACCTGTTCTCCGCTCAATATTAATGGTTTCCTCTCTTCCTTGTCCAGCGTGTTCTTACTGGGTTTTATTCAGAATATTTGCTTTCCCTTATGTCACATCTACATCGGCCGGAAGCTAGTCGGAGATAAACGCGCCTTGGCCAAGCCCGTGCATCACAGGCACGATCGCGCCATGCTGGTTCCACCTAGTCGGCGCCGCGCGCAAGCTCGTGCATATCATCTACCCGATGTACTCGAAAGACGCACGTGACCAGCTCAGCGAACTTGTTGCGCGTTCGGCGCGTCCTCTCTTTGGCTCGCTCTCTCTCTCCCACCTCGTGTTCCGCCCTCGCCTGCTCGCCTGCGCTGCCGCATAACGCGCTCTGTGCACACTGAACTGCCAAGTGTGCAACTCGTCGACGCTTCCAGTACGTTCTGCGCCGTAAATGTGTTCTGCACGCTCATGTTCGCGTCTCAGGACAATTTGCGAGAGCCTTGCAAGCACTCCGTGCTCAGGCATTATTAGCATGGCAAAGGTGCGCCGTTTCAGCGCAGTAGGTCGCAGTATTTGGTACTGAACTTATTGCAGGCTAAAGCGCAGGGCAAGCTCGTCACCTGCGTCTGCTCCAAATGCGTCGCAAAGCATCCAGACGGCGTTCGGGTCGATACACCTACGTACAAGGCGCACCAGCGAGCTCAGCGTCGCGTTCATGTATTGACGCCCGCCGCGCCGTCCGCGGCCGGTCTGCATCGTGTCGCGCGGCTCGCGCCTACCACCCCGCTCCAACCGATCACCAACTCTCCTCCCGACTTCAATCCTTTCCAGTCGCAGGAGTTTGAGCCCATGGATTACGAGGCTGCACCGCCGCCGACTCCTGCGTTTCGCCCGCACGTTACCATCGAAGAAGTCGTCGATGTCGAGTGGCTGCAATTGGCAGAACGTCGACGGGCCGTCCCAACTCTACCCGACAATGTGCTCATTCTCTGCCCCGGTGACGATGTTTCTATGGACTGCGACGATTCCACGCCTCGTGAAGCGGACACGCGCGAATCAAGACAACGACGCGTTATCGACGAGATCATCGCTGGGACCGCTCCCGACCCGCCAGTGGGAACAGCACGGGAGGCCGTGGACGGGACTACCATCTGTCCTGTTCGTGCTTCCTCGCCGGTACCGTCAACTGCTCGCGCAGTCGATCACGTCGAACATCCAGAGCACCTGGCTTACCCCGGTCCGTACGCCCCTCGTGCACCGCGCTTCCCCCGCAACGACAACTACGCCCAGCCAGTTAAATACGAGACCACGCATCCATTGTGGTTCATCCGCGTCTTTCAGTCGCTATGCCTCGTTCTCCACACGCGGCACCGCGTGTCGTTCATCGCGTTGGGTATGGTGCTCTTCACCGTCCGCGCTGTCTTCGCCCATATCGGCATGCTCGACCCGGACGCGACAATCAATAACTTCCGTTCCTTCGCCACCGTCCTCAACCGCTTCGAGCTGAAGATGGACGACTTTCAGAAGTACGCATATTGCGTACAATGCCACCATATCGCTCCGCCCGGCGCTCCCTCCGACTACGTCTGCCCCGACTGCCATATCCACCTCTTCTGCAACCGCTCGCGCACCGACCGTCTACTGAAGCGTCCTGTCCGTGCACAGCGGCGAGTGGGAGTCTCGTCCCTCTCGCAACAACTTGCCAGCATTCTCTACGACGACGAGCTGCAGAAGAAGATCGAGACTCACGCAAAGCGCATCCGTCGGCCTGGCCGCTACCACGACACGTACGACGGGAGAATTATGCGCACGCTGCGCGGACCCGACGGGAAGCTCTTCTTCGGGCGGGAAGCGCAGGAGACGGGCGAGTTGCGTGTCGCGATCACAATGAGTGTGGATGCGTTCAAGCCACACCACACGTCCTTCGCCGACAATCACTCGACGACGGCCATCTCTTTCGCGCTCAGTAATCTCGACATCGCCGAACGCTACATGCACATGATCGTGACGAGTCTCATCCCGGGACCTCAGGAGCCAACCGCGGAGCAGATGCAGGAGCACTTGGCGTTACCGGTCGACGATCTCGTACACCTGTTCGAGCACGGTATCCGTGTGTTCTCTCCTGCGCACCCAGAAGGTACACATGCGTTTCATTCTCAGGTTGTAATACTCATCTTGCTGCAGGTCGTCTTGTACGCGTTGTCTTGATCGCCGTAATATGCGATCATCCGGCGCTGTGTCGCGTCTGTGGATTTGCCGACAAGAGCCACACAAACGCGCCGTGTACGATGTGCAAAATCCCCCAGAGCGCCATGAGGACACCAGACGCGATTCGCAAGCGTACGTTTCCCCTGTTCTGTATGTAGACTTTACTCATGAGTTACGGTGTCCAGGATACGAACCGCGTGACGGCGCCGAACATAAACGGCGAGCTTGGGAGTGGCTCAACCTCCCGCTCGATAAACGGGACGCGTACTTCAAGAAGCACGGCGTACGTTGGTTCGAGCTCGCGCGCCTACCGTACTTCGATCCGGTGCGCATGTCGGTCATCGACCCGATGCACTGTCTTCTGCTTGGTACGTCCTCTGGCCCCACTCCATTTGTTCTACTCATGACTTACGTTGACATCAGGTATTGTCAAGACGCTCTGGTTCGAAGTCTGGATCAAGACTAAGGCGCTTCGCAAAAATACGGACGGCGGACGATCGCGCGAGTTGGATTTTGTGCATAGACTTCTCGACGAGGTGAGCTGAACCATATTCTATCAATGTACATCTGTTGCGACTCCAGCTTACCTCCGTTCAGTTCGAGGCCCCGTCATGGCTTGGACGCCTTCCGAAGCATGTTGGCGAACCCGCGGGTGGCAACCTTAGCGCAGATGAATGGCGCGTCATGTGCGATGGATATGGGCCAGTTGTCGTGCGTATCGTGTCGTTACTCCAGCGGGCTCGTTTACTGAACAAAATACTGCTTAGATTCCAGTACTGTGGTCAGAACTGCAGGCCGAGGCGGATAAAGAAGTCTCTCGCGCTCTCGACAACCACGACAAGAAGCTCCGCAAGCGTGAGCGGGATGCAGCCCGTGCGGGAGTTGAAGCGTGAGTCTGGATCGATTTCCATTTAAAGTACATTTTATCTGATTTTACCTTAGCGCTAAGGACGCGTCCGAGTCGCAGAAGGAAGTGGTCAGCGCCGCTGCAGAGGCTCAGTTCCTCAAGAAGAATCGAGCACCAGAGCCGCCAAGTGAGCGCCCGCGTCGCGTCAAGGAGGAAGTCCCGATGTTCCTCAGCCTGTCCGCGGCGCTCAAGCTCCTTCTCGCGCGGTCGCTCACTGAGGAGCAGCGCCAGCGCGGCACATCGCTCCTCCTCGAGCATCTGGACCGTTTCTGCACAGTATGCATATCGCATTGCGATACTGAACGGTTCGAGAACTAACGCGTGTGCAGGTCTATGACGGGCAATACCTCAAGTACAACCACCATTGGGCCACACACATCCCCGACGAGATCATCGACTTCGGCCCTGTGTACGGCTTCTGGACGTTCCCCGGGGAGCGCATCAATAAGTTAATCAAGTCGTTGAACTCGAACAACCACCGTGACGGCGAGCTCGAGATCTCCTTCCTCCGGGAATTTTTGAGGAGTCAAAATGCGAAGCGCATCGTAAGCCTTCTGCAGATTCGCCGTGTCTTCAACTCATCCCATCTGTTCCAGTTGTCACGCGCTGCCCGAGAGGCGGAACACCCGCAGGAGCGTCATATCCTTGCCCGCTTGCTCGCCGATCCTCGTCAGGCTCGCGGAACTGTTGACGCTGCAAAAGCAAATGATCATCCTACTTCGACAGATGCTGAAGGTGCGGATGACAGCCGAGAGGCAGCAATGGAAGACGGTGCGTGATTATAACACATCTCCTTTACTTGCTGACACGTTCTTTTTGTGCAGAGCTCGTGACTGGCCAGCTGCGCTGCCCAGCCGCGGATAAGCCATCGCAACTCCCAGCGCGTCAGCAGGCGATGCTGGCGACCTGCTATCGGTCGCTGGGCCAGACGGTACACTTGGCTTTCGATCCGCGCACGTACGGGCCATGGAGCAGCCGCCTCCGTTCAGACGCAGTCTTCCATCCCTACGCCATCATCGACGGTCGTCGCATTGTTCCTGTGTCCCGCTCTCGCAACGACTCAGCCGCATCCGCTCTCGTGAAAATCAAGCACAGCGACAACGGCGACAGCATACACCCACGTCACGGCGAGGTGCTCGACATCTTTACGCACGAGCAGGGCGCGACAACGCGGAGCTTCGCCACTGTTCGACTACTCAAGCACTACTCCACAGGTGTTGTGCCGACAGACTGGGATTTCTGGTTCAAATAGTACGTTACCACTATACGAAGAACTTCGGCGAGGAACCTGACATACCTACAGTCCAGAATTGGAGGTCGAGTTCTGGCACCCAGCGGTATACGGTGATACCATCGTCGTGCCGCTGGACTCCATCGTCTGCCAACTGGCGCGCACGCTATACAGCGACCCCGACGTATGGATGACAGTTGCCTTGGAAAGGGTTCGTGCAGTCGCTGGCCGTTCATTAGCTGACAATTTTCACAGCACTTCCTCGAGTAATTGTATTGTTGTGTATCCGCGGTACTGCGTACGTGACCCGCTCGCGAGACTATCGGCTACTGACGTACTCTGAAGAAATGCTAGGTAATAAATATGTTAGGACACCGTTACACCAGCGCTGGCGGCCAGAGCGCGCTCTCTTCCTCGTACGATCCCCACTCCAGCGACGTGGCAACCGCGTTACGCCACTGCTCGATGATGATGGCCGGTTTCTCCATGCTTTCCTGCGTCGCGATCCAGCTGGGGTCGACTATGTTGATTGGTGGGATCTTGGGCGGCGGATCCATGACAAGGGGCCCGGGGCTGTCGAGGGCGGCCGGAATGCGAGGGTACGACGCACGTACACTCGCGTCTGGTCTTTCTGCCGCGATGCGGTCGAGCTCGTGCAGGATCCAGGTGAGCCACTTTTTGCTCGTTAGCGGATGAAGCTATATTCACACCGAGACTCACCGGGGCACGCCACAGGAGTGTCTGAGTTGCGAGCGGCTTGTTCGCCTTGGTACGCATATGCGTCGGCTGTTTGAGGTGGTCCCACCAGGCCGTCATCTTGTCGGCATCCCCATGCGCGCTCTCATCCGCAGACATCCAGTCCGGCTGCACGAGCGTTGTCGGGTCGCGGTCATAGAGCTTGATGAAGTCATCGATGGCCACCTCGCGGCGTGCGCATTTCTGGAGGAAGAACATGTCAGTACCGCGGTGCACGGTGATCTGAAACGGTACGCACGTTCTTCTTTGTTGAGTGCGCACGGAGGTTATGGTCTCTGACCACCTTCTTCGCGGCAGCAGCAGCGTCGTTCTGCTCTTTGAACGTCTTCTTTAGGTTGCCAAACTGCTTCTTGACCGCCCAGCGCGCTGCGTCGTTCCCGATGGTTGGACAACCGACGATCTGCTCAAAGCCTTCGACCGATCTCTGACGTCGACGGCGTCTGTCAGCGCCGCAGACTGCAAGATGACATGTACGTACCTTGACACGCTCCTCGACGAGCTCGATGGCGCGATTGACCAGCGCCGCGTTGTAGCTGTCGGTCGGCGACTTTACAAGATCAACGTGGAACCCTAGAATAATTTCCCCGTCCGCGAGGGTGCGCGGAAACTGGTGACCACGGTGCGGGAGTGTGCCATGTACGTCCTCGACGTTGATCAGCTCACGCAGGATCTTCAGCGCCAGCTCCTATACAAGCGTCAGCTTTGGTGGCCCGTGCTTCAGACCGCGGTACGTACCCCGAGTCTCTTTGCAGCCTTTGCTTCTCCGGGCGTCTTATTCTTGTCGTACCACGCAGGGACACGCCTGGGCTTTGAAGTCTTGCCAACCGCGTTCTCGGTTCCTGGCACCTGTTGCTTGAGGGACTCAACCTCGGCCTTCAGGTGCGCAAGTTCTGCTTGGAGTGCTGCCGTTTCTGCTGACGGTCTGACAACGTGCACAGGTTATCGATTGCGACGGTATCGTGGCTGTCAAACGTACGTGCCGTGTCCTGTTTGTGGGACGAGAGGTCCTTGTGCAGCGCCGTTCGCAATCGGCCCGTTTGGCATCAAAGTAGACGGGTCCCTGGCGCAGGTGAGTAGGTATCGCAATGAGGGTGGAAAAGCTACTGACGCTGCAAGCAGCTGCTGGCGCATCTCTGCGGGCATCGCCAGAAGCTCGTTCAGCGTCAGCTGGCCAGGCGTTGTGCCCAGCGACGCAAAATTCATCTCTAGACCCTGGGGTCGACGGCGAGCGCGTTCAGGGGTTGCTGGCGAGGTGTGGTCAATGGAAAAATTGTGTCGCGCTAGCAGGATCTGCCCGTTGATGCAATATATGCCCGTATGATTCCTACGCACTGTCTGAAGCAAATCTCGTAGAAATGCTACGATGAGCTAGTTCCTGCGAAGTGAACACCTTGTACGCGGAACGACAGACTACTCAATGCTAGATATGATACACGACATACGTCAAACTTTCGTAGTCTATCTAGCCGAGCCGGCTGCTATCTCCAACCACGTGGGTGTACACCCTGATCCGGCTAGTGCTCATACGCTCGTCTGGGTTGCACGGTGTACAAGCTCTACGACGGCTCTGCATAAATGTGGTATACGGTCTATTCAATGCACGGAGTAGATATGGATATTTCTGGTTTAAAGGGTATGTACAATTGAGCCCATATCGGCTTCCCGCACGCCGTGTTACTCAGCCGTACATGTGATACGAGAGCTAATGCCGAATGTTGTAGACGGGTGGTTTACGCAGTGAATGCGGCCGTGGAACCAGTCAATCCGAGGATTGTAGCGGGCCAGCCAGCGATGTCCGAGCACTGCGGAGCACGACGGGTCTAGTTTCGTAAGGAAGAAGTCTATGGTCATCTCGGTGCTGTTAGGGAAGCGAACCGGAAGAGTGACGTAGCGGGTGATCAGACCGCGAGACGAGCCGTCAAAGAGGCGAAGGCGTAGAGGTCGGTCAAGAGGCTTGGAAGGAATGCGGTGGAGCGCGGCGAAGTCGGCGTCGAGAAACTGGTCCTCGGAGCCGGAGTCGACGAGCGTACGGAAAGTCGGAGCAGAGTCGCAGGAGAGAGGAATAATGAGGGCGTCGTGGTCGGTCAACGCTGCGGCGTTGAGACGTGTGAACTCCAGAGGGCCGACGCGGTCCGTCCCTGGAGGTCGCGGCGGACCGCGGTCTAGTTTTCCGTCTTAGAGGACGTGGCCGGAGTCGCGGCGGGCGACTCGGTCGTGGCGGCGCGGCCGGAGGTCTCGCGGTTGTGGGCGGCCTTGCGACAGTCCTTGGCGCCGTGGCCCTTGAGGCCGCAATAGAGGCAAAGGTCGTTGTCGAGGCGGCGCTGGCGTTCCTCGTTCGTGAGCTTGCCGGTCGCGTTGAGCTTACCGGTCAAGTCGGGCTTATTGGCATTGCCGGAAGAGGAGCTTTTACGAGCATTGGAGCTACCGGAGTTGCCGGAGTTCTTGTTGCTGTTGCTGTTGTTGTTGTTGTTGCGAGACGAGTTGCCGGAGTTGTTGTTGTTACGAGACGAGTTGCCGGAGGTGCCGGAGTTGTTGTTGCGCGACGACGAAGCGTTGTTGTTGTTGCGCGAGGAGTTGCCGGAGCTGTTGTGGTGAGCGGAGTCACCGGAGTGCCTACCGGAGGTTTTGCCGGCGTCGCGGTAGAGCCAGTAGTTGTTGTCGATGGAAGCACAGAGCACGGCAAGGCCGTCGAGAGTGGTCGGACGAGGAGTAGTCCGAGAAGCGATGATCTCGATGATCCGGGGTTGTAAGCCCATGAAGAAGCGATCGGCGAGAGCGGCGTCGTTCCAGTCGAGGTACTTGGCAAGCTCGTTGAACTCGAGCTTGTAGTCGGAGAGACGCTGGGAGCTGCCCTGGCGGATCTTCCAGATCTCGACGAGCGCGTGAGCCTTCGGATCTATAACGCCGAAGTGGTAGATGAGCTCATCGCGGAAGAGATCCCAGGTCCGAAGGAACGCCTGGGCGGGTTCGTCGGAGTCGAGGTGCGCGAGGTATCCGCCCCACCAGGTGTTAGCCCGACCGGAGAGGTACGAGCCGGCGAAGGTGATGCGGTTGCGTTCGATCCGGAAGAGACGCGGGTTGGCGATGAAGTTGTTGAGACACTGGTTCAGGAAGATCTCGAGCAAGTGGCGCTTTTCGCCGGAGAACTTGTCGGGTTTGGCGACGTCGAGTTTTTGGTGCGGAGTGGGTGCGCGAACGGTAACGTGGATCGGAGGGAGTCCCGGAGGATCGGGAGGTCCACCCGGCGTGCCCGGAGGCTCGCTCGGGGGTCCGGGAGGTGGTAGGCCGTTAGGCCATCTCCATCCTTCGAGTTCCTCGTTAAGGTGACGTTCGCGGCTGATGACGGACTCGTAGGGGTCCGAAGGAGCAGAGAACGTAGGAGAACGGCCTCCGCCGCCTCCGCCGCCGCCTCCGCCGCCGCCTCCGCCGCCGCCTCCGCCGCCACCCCCGGAGCTGTGAAAGCTCGGTCCGCTATCACCCGGAGTGGGGAATTGGGACCATGGGGTGTGGGAGCGCGAGGGTTGGGTGGAAGGCCCGACGTATATGAGGGACGGAGATCGCAAGAAAGACGGAACGGGAGAGAAGATCGGAGGGCGCGAGTGCGGAGTCGAAGGTCGTTGGCTGACTTCCGACAGATGCGCAGAGCGCCGGAACGGGTTGGAGAATCTGGAGTGTACCGAATGCGGAGCTTGATAGGTCGGCGTAGTACGGCTTTGAGACGGAGTCGGCGTGTGAGTCGGCGACTGCGTCCCATGAGGAGCAGGAAGAGAATCTTCCTCGGGGTCAACGGTCGAACGCGTAGCGAGGCTACCGAAGCGAGAAGCCATTGCGGGCGACGGTTGAGGTGCGGGAGCGGGAGTCGGAACGGGAGAGTGTAGACGCTGAGCGCGTCGGGGACGTCGGAGAAGGACGTCGGGATCAGGGAGTTGGTCGTATAGTTGTGTCGTGTGTCGACGGGTTTGCATGCAGTGACGTGAGAGTGTAGAGGTTACTCGAGATTCGTAACACTGTTAGAACCGAGTCGGACCTATGGGGTCTAGCCCGATGAGCTAAGACGTGCCCGGGGTTGATGTCCGAGCAAGTCCGAACACACGCGGGATACGGTGCGTTATTAACACACCGGTAACTCCAACACAGTCACGGCACAAGAGGTACGGGAGGGCGGAGGTCAAGGACCGAAGAGCAAGTCCGAAGGCCGAGAGTCCGAGGGACTCCGAGACGTGCGGGTAGAGAGAAAGAGGCAAGTAGGACGAGGGTCCGTATTCTTGTTGGTTACGAATCTAGCTAAGCTGGATACAAGACGAGGGGATTATATACTAAATGGGAATTGGCGATGAGTACCGGGATCCGGACCTATACAATGTCTACCGATCGTGAATGGCAATGGCCGAGTCCGGATAAGGGGTTAGAAGTGGAGTAATGGACAGGTCGGACAGTTATGCTCCACAAGATCCGGAGTGACAGTAGGCAAGTCATCCGTGACTCGAGTCTGCGGGACCGAGCATATGACGGCCGGACTACGTAGGGATCCGAGGGAGCTCCGAGGCGAGTCCGAAGTGACTAGGCGGGGAAGACGGTCCGGAGTTAGACCGGAGATGGGCGGGACAGCTGCACGGATATAACACACAGCCACCGTAGTATATAGTTCCCGGCATATCCCGTTTCGTCCTTTAGATTTATCCACTTTGTTCTAGGTACGCTCGCTGACCGCTCGCTGTACCTACTCTTTACACCTTTGTTCTAGACTTACTTCTGCCGTGCTTGCGGGCCAGAGCGTGGTCTCACACGGTGTCATCTTCTGTAAAACGGGATTTCTCCGGAGCGGGTATCAGCCGCTCTGATCCGCTCTGGCTCTCCGGCTGCTCCAGAGAATCGCAGAGCAACGGAAGCAACGAGAGAATCGCCACCTTTTCTACGGTCAAGAATCTCAAGATGCGTATCTTCGACTGGAGTCATGTCCCACCCGAGAAAAAGTAAAATACACGTCTATGCAGAACGACGGAAATCCTATCGTAAGTCGATATTCTGAGCCCCAAATTTTCAAAAATTTTGAGGAAGGATGAAGGGGACTTGGGCGATTCGAGGCGCGAGTGGTCTTGGATCCGCACGGAACCAGACTGTACAGTCGGCGGTTTATACCGAGAGCCGCCTCGTTCCTTTTCCTCTATCCACCAACACGCCCGACCACTCAGCATGGTCCCCGCCGTGCACGCTCGCAACCTGGGCGGCGTCCACTGCTCCTTTTATCCGGTTCCCCGCCCCAGGCTGAAGGTTATGGTACGTGTATCAATTTTCCGTCCTGGTCGTGCGTCGTCCCGCTCTCCACGCCCTTCCGTCGCCGTTGCATCCCACGCCGTCCGCCATACCCCGCCCTTCACGCTCGCTCTCCATCATTCCGTGACCCTACCCTGCGATGTTGCTGTTGCGCCTCTCTAGACGCATCTTGACAAGGTCGCAGAGGTGCAGTTCACCTGCATGCTCTGCGACCCCGAGCGTTCTGCGGCGCTCGGCGAGATGATTGTTCTGATGGGTTGACATGCGGCGGCTGCTTGAGGGATCAGTTCTCGATGTGGACAGCCTATGGGTTTTTTTTCGCAATACGATTACTCATGCGGACCTGGATTTTTTTGCAGTCGTTCACTCAGCTTCTAGGACCCACTCCCAGTGCCGCCTACGCTTTGTACGTCTACGTTTACAGTTTCGGAACTCAGACCGTTGTCGCTGCAGCGATCCTGATGCCCTGTCCCCCCCCCCCCCCCCCCCCCCCCCCCCCCCCCCCCCCCCCCCGCGGCCCATCTGTCACATCCACCGACCCACGATGGTACGTTCTTGACGCTCCCTTCACCCGCCTAGTTCATCGTCTGACCGCCTTTCCAGTGCCGTTGCTTGTTCACGCGTTTTCCCAACCCCATGACTCCCCGCTGCTACAACCATGTCGTTTGACCTCCCTCTTCCAATCTAATACCCACCCGTCGACCCCACATGTGATATAGTATTCGTTATCGTAATATACCGCTTTTCTTCCATATCGCTATTCTGTGCACAGCCTGAGCCAGATCGAGTAAAGCATTCCTGGTACATTTTTGTTCCTTTTTGAACAATTCTCCAGCTTCTCCAGAGCGCTCCAGAGAGCAGATACTGCGCTCCGTAACCGGGGTTTGTATCTGGCCGCTCTGATTCTCTGGAGCGGCCAGACCGCTCCGGAGAATCTCCGGTTTTTACAGAAGATCGCCAACAGCCGCGTCATCTGTCTCGGCATCGCTATCATCGTTCGGTACGTCAACGTCCATTGCTTCAGCACCGAGTGTTGATGAAAGGGAGATGCTTTCGAAGGGGGTGTCTGCCGAGATGCTCTTGCGCAGATAGCTGTCAAAAGAAACGACGAGATCATTCATCAACCAGCACCCACTCGGCGCAGACAAAGCGATGCACGCACATCATAGCCCTGAACTCGTGCAGAGGAACGACGTCCATAGTATAGTAGTTCGCCTTCCTGTACTTCGCCAGTGCACCGTGACGTTGATTAGCAGGAGAGGACGCTAAAACGGCATGCGTGTTCCTCGAGCGTCGCCAGGTATATTCACGAAGTTCCAAGTCCGCGCTCG
>KV426407.1:23567-52020 GCA_001632375.1 Exidia glandulosa HHB12029
ATCTGTCTCGGCATCGCTATCATCGTTCGGTACGTCAACGTCCATTGCTTCAGCACCGAGTGTTGATGAAAGGGAGATGCTTTCGAAGGGGGTGTCTGCCGAGATGCTCTTGCGCAGATAGCTGTCAAAAGAAACGACGAGATCATTCATCAACCAGCACCCACTCGGCGCAGACAAAGCGATGCACGCACATCATAGCCCTGAACTCGTGCAGAGGAACGACGTCCATAGTATAGTAGTTCGCCTTCCTGTACTTCGCCAGTGCACCGTGACGTTGATTAGCAGGAGAGGACGCTAAAACGGCATGCGTGTTCCTCGAGCGTCGCCAGGTATATTCACGAAGTTCCAAGTCCGCGCTCGAGTCGAGGAGGACGAGCGTGCGCGCTGTATGCTGGAGATAGTAAAGCCGCTCGGCTGGGATACTGAAATCGCCAGCATCGAGACAGACGTATGCATTGGAGAAGCCCGTACGGTAGAAAACGAACGGCAGTCGAGCCTCGGCAGCGACGACCATAAGGTAAAAAAGCGAGAGGCTCTTGCCTACAAAGGAGTAAGGAACGATGTAGCAATCAGTAAAGCACAAAGTGGACCTATGCCTGGATGCCCCAAGACAATAGTGGCCGTGCAAGCCCGTTTGTCAGGCTCTGCGGCTTCGTCGAAGAAGTCGCCGTAGATATAGCGCCACAGACGGCGGTACTCAGCGCGAACGAGAATTGGACTGTCTCCAAGGTCATCATCGAACCCGTCCGTGTGTTGGATAAAGACCAGAGGGTTGTGGACACCGAGCTCAACGAGCTCCTGCGGCACAGGAACGGTAGCAGCGCCGGCCTTGCCCCAATGCTTCTCGCGAAAGTCGAGAAATTCCGGCGCATGGCCGAGGTTCGCGTTACGCAAAACCTCCAGTGACCTCGCGCTCACGTGCGCAGACGTGATGGAAGTCATGAGGAGAGGTGGTGAACTAGATGTCGCCGGCTGTCACCGGACCACCCGTGTTACTGTAGCACCGCCTCCCGGAGCCTACTCGGAGGCATAGTGGAGTACGGATATTGGACCGTACGTCCGAGCGCCTCTGCAGCCGGTCCTGACGTCGCAACGCCTGGACAGTGGTCATCACCGAGACGAGGACCACAGGGATGAGACCGTTACCATAGTACTGTCTCGTACGGACCACAGCTTAGACCATCCTGTACGGGATATACATAAGGCCATCCAAATTCGACAGGTTGCCTTCAGCTATTTGCTTCCGACTCAAGACTTAGCTGAACGTAGTCTACGGGACGCAGACCTGTCATACGGTAATGACCTGGCTTCGCTGGCGGGCATTACCGTATTAACAGACAAAGGTGCGCAGGCGGAGTTGGCAAGCGCGACACGGCCCTTTTCAAGTTGACGTGCACTGCAGCATTCTTCTTCGGCCCCTTTTCCCTACCTACAACTGCGCCCGAGATGCCTCAGTATAAAGGGGCACTGTGGGCTCTCATGCGCAGCACTGAAGCGGTGCAGACCAGCTCTCCATCCTCAGGCTCTCACCCATGGCGACCTTTCTGACCCTGCCGACGGATGTTCGCGACGCGATCATTGAGCACGTCTTGCTCGCTAGGAATCCTGCGCCGCAGAGCGTGGCGGAAGTATCGCCGAATCGATACCAGCCCAACAGCGTCGACGGACGCTACTCCAGCGGTCCCGAATTCGTCCGCCTCTCTCGCGCGCAGAGCGTACCCAACGACCGCGGTCTACTGCTTACGAACCGCCAACTCTCCCTCGAAACCAAGGCCGCCGTCACGCATCAGCGCGCGTCTGGTCGGTTAGAGCACCTCATAGACATCATGGTAGTCGACGACCACGAGCTATGGCCTACATGGCTGTGTATCCCAACGGCGACGCGTACCATCGACCGCCTACTCGTGACGTTTCGCGTCTTTGGTGCCCGACAGCCGGCGCGGCCTAGCGCGTACAGGTGGAACGCGAGCCCGCGCGTCATTATGTACGGTTTCTACTTCTTGCTCCAACATTTCCTCCTCGTTGAGCATGGAAACATCGCCGTGCACTCCCTCGTGCTCGATTTTTCCGACGGACCGGAGGGCTATCCCGCTGACGTCTCGGCGGCAGACTGGCTGGCTATTCACGACGAATACGGACCCGAAATCCCAGACGACGTGGATGTCACGCCAATCGTACCTCGCCCCAGGTGGATTGCAGACGTGCTGGCGATGTACGTTCGCAGCTGTCTGGCGATGGGCGATCACACGGCAGAATATGGCAGATTGTTCTATGAACGGCTCGGCACCATCACGTTCACCGCTAACGGTCAACAACTGGCTCACGATGACCTTGGTGCTGATATCGCACCAATGTCCTTCACAGACGCTTCCGAAACTTTTGGACATCTGCGTCCTCGGGAGAACCGCATCCCTGCGTTCTGGATATGGAAAACCGCGGCGCTACAATCGAGGCGGGCGTTCGGCCTGTCGACTGCGTCTCCCGTTGCTCATCCACCGGATGAAGTATCCACCGCTGGTCTCCCACCAGCCAGACGCTCTTTGCGACAGCTGTTGTCCCGGTTAGTCGAAGTCGCACGTCGCCTTCGACTACGGCGTTCTTGACAGTTTCGAGTGTGTACATAGTGGCGATCTATCTTTTGCAATCTTGACTCGACGCAAGCACGCGCCGTTTGCTCGAGCCCAGGCGCAAAGTATGCTGGAAGCGCAATCTGAGAGGATACTATGGCGGAAGGCGATCCTGTTCTGCGAGGTGGGCCTTTGCCCGAGGATCCTCCATGCTATGAAGAGGGTACCACCGTACCGCGCTCGACGGGCTGCCCCTGCCGCCCCAAGTTCTACTCTTCTGACACCGTAAGAATGTGCGCGTTCTGTGACGAATTCTGGAGCTTGCCGTGTTTCCATACGTGATGGATAGATATGTAGAATCCAGCAATGTTCGAGCCAGAACAGGTATGTACATCGTTTAGTTCGTAGTCAAAATATTGGACTATACAATTCCTTACGGAGAGATGCGATTATGAAGTCTTCTCGCGCCGAGGTTTGACTCGAGCGTGATGCCTTTCACTACGTGCGTTCTAGGGGCGTGCCCAAATGAAGATAAATGAGCTCCGGCTGAGCCCGCGCAAACGTCGCATTGCGGTACTGTAGTCTAAGACGCGAGATACAGCGTCGATCGTGACCTCGCTGTGGCGGCTGTGCTAGCGGTCCGGGGTAGTACTCAATCATCAGAGCGGCGGCGACTTCGCCAAAGAGGGCAACATCACTGCTCGTAGCCGCAGCTCACTCTGTGCTATAGGAAGTTAAGTCAGACAGTGTGGCGTGGCTGAGACGATCAATCCGGGAAACGAGAATACAATACATCGGCACTTCCCCGGGCGGAGATTGCACGCCAGTTGGCACTTGCTTCTGACCACGCACGGCACCCGGAACGAGTCAACCATCACGCGCACACCCACGCTGCGTTACTTATAAGGTGAGCACCGGGATTGTAACCCCGCAGCGCTTTTCTCCCCCGAATCGCCCTCTCGCTCACTCACCATGTCCGCCGCGACAGACCATTCGACCGACGCCCCGCCCAACCCCTCACCCCCGCACACACCATCTCGTACGGGGAAACCGGCAGTTCCTTCTACGCCTGCCGCGGCTGCACTCCGTCCAGCTCTCCAGAACCACTACGCCTCGTTCACGCACGGAATATCCGCGCAAGCGATCAGAATGCGGACGAATCCAAATCTCCTGACGGAGGATCCTTTCATCTACGGCGTCGAGGACAAGACGGAGGAGAAAATCTCTAGCAACGCTGGAGTCGCCCAGTCCCTGAAGACCGTCGGCGCTATCAAGCGCGCTGACCTCGAGGGCAAACGATACCCACCGACCATCTTGCTTCTCAATCGTATCAGCAAACTCTACTTCGAGCTTTCGGGTCGTACGGATACGGACGCAGCCATCGTCTTCGCCTACACCCGGGGAAGCTCTCCCCCAGGCACATGGCTAGGCGATACTGTGCAGCCCGACTATTCTGCGTTCACGTCGAATATAGACTATCTCAGGGACTTTGCTCGTGGCAAGAATCCCCCCGCCCAGCCGTGGTCGCTCCTCGTCGGCGTCGGCGAGCACAAGCGCGAGAACGAGCCTCACCACGCGCAGCTGAAGACGTACATGTCGACAGTCAAGCGCTACAGGCCAGACCTCGCTACCGTGTACGGCTTTCATGTGGCTGGCGACCGCGTCGAGGTCGCGTTGCTGAACTCGTGCTGCTTGTGTCTCTCTCCCGAGTATAAGGTCTCGAGCCTTGCGCCCTGGCTCGCCCTCGTAGCCTCCATCTACTACTCTGTCGATAACCGCGATACCAAGATCACCTACGACTCGTCTCAGGGCGACTTTCACCGCTGGGATGTTCGCTACGGAGCGCAAGAGGACGCCTTTGCTGCTGTCCCGTTTCATGCCGGGGACGCTCCAGGCCGAACCGCCTTCACTGCGTTCGAACTTGGTCCGCTGTCGACCCCTTCGGCCGAACTGTCGGAAGCCTTCTACAACAAGCCTGCGGACGGCTTCTTCAAGATGTCTTGGCAGGACGTGAAGGCGAGCTGGCACGAGTCCGAGCTCTTGAACTTCCTTCACGACAAAGAATGGCTTCCTGGCCTCGTCCGACCTCGCCATGTCGAGCGTCTCGAGAATGTCATCGTCAAAAGGCAGGGCAAACTCGTAGAAGCGCCGAAGCGGAAGCCGAAGAAGGCGGACGATGAGCAGCCCGTCGAAAAGGTGAAGCAACAAGGGCCAAAGAAACGCGAGCTCGAGATCATTCACCTTGGTAGCATCGGTGAACCTCTTAGCCAGGCGCGCACCCTCCGCCACGCTTTATTCGCAGTCTATGACCTCGCTGAGAGTACGCTAGTGCCTTCGCTTCATTGTGTCTTTCTTACTCACACCGTCCGTAGCGTCGGCTCATATGAGCGATTTGAACGTCCTGCATCGGGATCTCAGCTGGCACAACTGTCTCATCTTTCCGCGGCACACCGTCCACGAGGGCAAACGGGAAGCGTCTCGTCCATGCATTCGCAAAATACTGTGCGTCGTATTCCTTCTTCCGCGCACGCGAATTGACCTATCGCGCGTAGTGATACTGCGGGCGTGACCGTTGATTCCGTCCTGGACGACGTTGGTCGTCGAGACTCGAACCATCCTGACGGTCCATACGAGCCATGCGGGCTCATCGCCGACCTGGACCACTCTGCGAAAATCGGCGGGCCTGACGGCCTCATTGCCCGGGCCCAGGCAGGCCGCAAGGAGAGAACGTAAGTTTCTATCTTTCCCTATTGTACTGTCTGTAACCTACCTTGCATGCAGTGGGACCCCGATGTTCATCGCTTGCGAGCAGGCGGAGCCCGGTTCCCTTCGGTCGCACAAGGATCCGCTCGTCAACTTGGTCAAGATCTTAGACCTTGTCAAAGGAAAAGTGGGCGGTCCAGCAGCACTGGCCGCAGCTTTTCCCAACGGCGACGGCGGTTTTATGGACATGATCAACCGCGTCGTTCCTGTGGAAGAGACCAGACGCAACGATGCAGGATTGTATCGTACTCTTGCACCACCGAATCCCACTCCGGTACACGAGCCGAGGCACGTCCAAAGTCGTTCTATCGTGTTCGTGATTTCTCACCGTTTCTGCAGGCATGACGTTGAGAGTCTCTATTGGGTTTTACTGTGGCTCTTCGCACGCGCGAAACCACTGAAGAACGGCGGATTCGACAGGAACAAAGGGACCTTTAACGCCTTCTGTGAAACTATGCTGACTCACAAGCTCGGCGGCGACATTGGAGAGGCCAAGCGTAGCCAATTCCCGCTACCTAGTAGTGGGTCTTAGGGGTTCGATGGTCCAAATCTGCAATGGAAACCATTTTGATAGTAGATTCCTCGATTGATGCCTTTTTCCTTTTTGAGCGAGCGCCTATCTCACGGTTCCGAGCCTTCTCCGTCCGTTCCCGCACGCTCTTCCGTGACCACCTTGAACGGGGCACTCGATGTTGCTGGCCTCCCATTCAAATATATACATCTGCAGTATTCACTGTATAGAACCAGCACCCCATTTTGGGTGTCTTCGTCGATCACCCACAATTTTATATTGAATTTCTCCGATTTTCCCCTTCAGCGTCCGTCACGTATGAGTTGTCGCCCACTCCATTGCAACAACCGCTGCTACTCCTCCAACTGGTTCGAAGCCTGCGCAAGCATGAAACTTGGTCACAGTATGCAGAGGTGGCGCGAGCGGCGAGGGCCGAAGGGCCTCGCGCGAGCGCCGCATACTCTTGCAGGCTACTGTCTGCCGCATATCAGTCATTGCTACGCTGTGAACTTGAGAACTGATAGGTGGGTAGCGGGAAATGCCAGAATTGGCCCTCAGGACTTATACCTCACGGCGGCTGCGTTGGGGCCCGATTTCTTCCATCCAGCATTCGCCAAGCTGCAAATTTTCTTTGCGCACATGGCTCTTTATCTCTCCATTCCTTGGTATCTTTACGCCGACGACCCGTACTTTGCTACGCCAGGTGCGCGGAATCACGCGCACATCGCATTTCGCCGACTGCTGCTTTGGATGCTCCTGTGCACCGACATGCCAGAGCTCGACATCCCGTTGAACACAGAGGAGCCCAGAATCACGCCAATTTTCGACGGGAGCGTCAAACCCTCTCGGAAGTCTGAGCACCGCGCCCTGACTGGAAACGAAATGTCGGCCCACCAGGTGGAGGAGAATGTCGCGGTGACCGAGAAGCCACCGTCGCCCGAGATTGCTGGGCACAGGCTTCGCGGACAGCAGGGTCGTGATCGTCATCGCAAGGGCTCTTCCATCGCGCCCGCGAAGGGCACCAGACGCGCCCCATCCGTGAAGCACATCAAGTCGACCTCACACACCAGCACGAGCTCGCGAAAGCGAGCACGCGACGAGACAGACGCGGACTCTGACAGTCTTGACGACGACAGTCAGGGCGACGACGACGACGCGCCGGCGAGGAAAAAACGCGCGGTTCTGCTTTCCGGCGATGATACCGACTCGAGCGACAATGACGATCTACCTGCGCCCGCGTCCGTCGAGGAGCCTATGGTCCTTGACCCAACTACTCCCACCGACTCCTCCTCTTCCGTCGACGAGCCAGCCGCGTCCGTCGACGAGTCCACGGCGTCGGCGAACGCAGTTACTGCTACTGACGAGCCCAAAGGCGTCAAGCAGCGTCCCCTGGACCCGAAGATACAGCGATACGTCGCGAAGATCCACGCAGGGCAGCAGACCGTCAATGCGCTCCGCCTTAAGATCTGGAAGGACAAGACGCTCTGGTTCGGTCGGGGCGACTAGTACGGTACTGTGCCGCTGTCTTCATGAGTCCCTCTGCTTTCTCGCTTTCTCTCCCTTGCGCGTCCTCTTCTTTGTTTTGAAGCTTGCTTTCGATGCTATCCTTGCCCGCATTGTATGACCCGGTAACCCGCCCTCTGGCACTGTATCGATACAATAGGTAGACCCGTCATTTTTTGTTCATTCGAAGTTTCTGCAGTTACTACATCAACATGCATGCCGCGTTCGTCACGACAGGCTCCGTTCTCCTCAAGTCTGCCGTCCGCGCGTCATGCTGCAACTCGTCAAGAACGCGGGCTAATCAAGCAGCCATGAACGGTGTCGACTGGAACGACAACTTGGCGAGCTTGAGCTGCAGATGTTCGAAAGCAGGGTCGTCAATCTCGTCCACAGCGCCGAACTCTTGACGGATCCTGGCGACGAGATCCTCTCGCTTGTAGTGGTGGAGCTGCAGGCGCGTGAATACACTCAGGGGACCAGGGCAGAGACTGAACCAGACGTACGATCTGATGCACGCTCCGGTAGGCACTGTTGAGAGCGCCGACAATCCATCTGCGCGACGCCTGAGTACTTCATATGAAGAGTACGACAGACTACGTACGCGTGGTGGACGCTTGTGGCCTCGCCAGCAAAATGAAGAAGACGGCCATGTGGACTAGAGACCTCGGGGAACAGGTTGGCGAACTGGCCTGGACCAAACATAGCGTACGCTCCTGGAAACACAAGGTTCAGCGCGCGCGCAAAGAGAAGGGGAAAGACGTGCCTGCTGAGTTCTCGTAATTATACCAATCGAAGGCATGATAGTCGACCATCATGTTTTCGAGGTCCTCCTGGCTTTTGTTATGCATGACCGCGAGGTCCGCCAAGATCTGGTCGATGAGGCGCCGCTCTGCTTCGGTGCCGGGCTGGATGAGCGCGCCGAAGCGGGCGGCGTCCTGCGCCCATGTGTAGCTCACGATCATCGACGCGCCGGCACCGCCTTGCCCGCGTATGCCGTAGGAGGGGTAGACGACAGTGCGCGTAGGGCGATCCGTCGAAGAGACGCCGCCGTACTGCTGTACGTCCTCCTCCTCCCACCAGCGGCGGGAGAACTGTATCGCGACCTTGGTCGCGCAGTCGTAATGGAGTGTGCGCATGGCCGTCTGCAGGTTCCATGGGAGGTAGCAGCCGGTCGTGTCGATCATCCTCAGGCAGCCGAAGGGCACAGTGGTAATGACGTGGTCGTACGTGCGCGGCTGTTCCTCGTTTGCGACCGTAACGCTCATTGTGTTTGGGAGTGTGCCCGGCACGCTAGGTTTGTCGAACGCGATCGCCTTGACGCGCTTCCCCAACAGCAGCGAGCCCTTCAAGCCCTCAGCCATGCGCTCTGCGACCTGTTGCGCTCCGCCCCTAGTACAATGTCAGTCGATGGCGCCCTCCGCCTGTAAAGGGGAACAAACGTACTGAATGCAGAACCAATCCACATCGGGACCATAGTCGAAATCGAGAGAGTCCATGACACTCTCCGTCACAGCCTGGTCGTAGAGATTGGACGCCGTCTCGAACGTCTCCAGAAAATCGACGACCTGAGGTAAGCGTCAGATGGAATCGCCGGTCGATGGGTTAAACTGCAAACCTTGTCCGGGTACCTAACGCCGTTCGTCCCCATATGCATCATGTAGTCGCGAGTCGAGTACGAGTCGTATTTCATCAACTTCCTCCAGCCAGAGGGAAAGTCTTCGATCAGCGCAGCCTTGAACACGCCGAGCTGATCGTCCGCCATCGTGTCCGCCTTCGCGGTCAAACCATCGACGCCTGTACCGAAGGGGTCGAAGGATTCCGAATCCTTGACCGCCTGGACAGTGAGCCCTTTCTCGTTGTAATACCTGATGTTCTGCGGGATAGACATGACGTATGGGATAGGGGTAATGCCCACGCGTCCAAAAAGCTCGAACGTCTTGTCCATGAAGGGAATCTTCGGGAAACGCATGGCGCCGATGTCCTATCGTACGGAGCCTGGGTCAGTTTCACGTTTCACTTGGCGACGGGCGTGCAGGACGCACATAATAGTCGTTAGGCCCAGCAGCGCCCTTCTCGAAGTGGTGGGTATACATCCTCCCTCCGACGCGTTCCGGGTCCGCCTCGAGAATCTCGTACTCGAACCCTTCGTCGCGCAGGGTATCGAGAATCATCGCTGCGTACAGCCCAGCGGCGCCAGCGCCAATGATGCCGACTTTGACCGGTACGACGGCAGGCCGTTCGGCGAAGGCAGCATGGACTTGAGGTGGTGTAGGAGTAGAGCGAGCTTGAGGTGGCGTGGGCGCGGGTGTAGGGACAGAGCGAGCCTTTTCGAGCGTAGCAGCGGGAAAGGTCGTGAGGTACTGCCGTATGATGCTACGCGCATGCGCGCTCCTGTAACTGTCGAGCTGGACGGTCGGATTCGTGTCCGGGGTAGTGTCTGCGCCTGGCAGCTGCGGCCTATCGAGAGACAGAAACATCTTGAACGCGGGGGAGACGATTGGTGTGGATCCCTCCAAAAGGCTTTAAATATCGTTGGAGGAGCGCAGATACGCCGTCTTTCGCCCCCTGCAACGCCGCATCCCCCGACGCCGATGTCGAGCGAATCCATAAAAACATCTAGCGTCTCGGCTGCTTGTACTTGCCGAGTCACGGTACGATAGAACCCTGACCTAACTTCTGCAGCGCGTGGGAGGCTCAGAAAGACTCGAGCCAGCGATCCAATCAGCGGCGCTACTAGGTTGTCCCCATTTCGCAAAGCCTGTAGTCGCGGGTCGACGCATCAGTTCCGACGACATGGAAGCTTCGCCACATGAGCATCATTGCGGACGACGATGGGATCGTCGTGAACGAGATTGCGTGTACGACGAGATATTCTTCCACAGCACAGCTGCGCGCTCGTCTGGACAGGGCGGAGCACAGAGGCGATAGGGAACGGAAGAGCTGCTAGCATTGCGTGCGCTGTGTACTGCGGAAGACGATGCGACGAAAGGAGACCTTGCAGTTGTTTGCGCATGCTTGCAACAGTACTTTTCCGCGGCGGCAAAAATCCGCGTAGAGGCCGCAGTTCCCGCCTAGCGAATGGAACATGCGCGACTTGACGAGGAGGATGCAGAAGTAAGAAACGTACGCCTTCTACGAGTCGACTCGTTCGAAGACGCCGAAAGTCGACGACGTATGGCGCGACGCCTCGTACTCCAAGGAGACCTTCGATGGCCAAGAGTGCCCGTGGTCTCGGAAGGACGTGTCTGACGCGGTCTCGAAGAATGCGTGGGACTCTGGGATCTGTGGTCTCAACAGCTTCTGGGCAAGCTCGAATTGCATCGAATTCGGAAGTTCAGGCTTCCTGCAGTCCTCGAACCTCAGGCCTCAGTGGTGGTCGCATACAGTGCAGGAATGACGAATGGTGTAGATGTCGTTGGACCAATTGGACGTCGAACAAGGGAGTAGTAATACAGAGGACAAGACGTGAGTACCACCGCAGATCGCGAGAAGACAGACTAGCGCCAGCTGTAGGTCGTCGAGTCTGATGCGCTCGCGGAATGGTACGAGAAGCCAGAAGACTCTGTGGCAATCGACGATGACGGCGTGACGCGAGAAGACGCGGTGACGTTGGAGTAGTAGCTGTCGCCGCTATCGCTAGGGGCCAGACTCATGTCGGTGGGAGAAGATGTGATGGCGGCACCATGGAGGACGCGGCGGCGACGCTCGTCGAGCACACGGCGCGTCTCTGCCATCTCGCGACGGGCTGCGCGGATGTTCTCCTTGAGCTTGCGGGTACTTTCGCGCAACTCGGCGTCGACGCGTGCTTGCCAGCGAGCGTTCCGTAAGCTTGTAGCCGCGGCGGCGATCTGACCGCTGTCCTGCGAGCCGGGGGTACGGACGAAGGCGCTGCTGGCGACGCTGGAGGCGGGCGAGGTCGCGGTGCGGGTCCTGATCCGTGTACGGGATGCGGGTGGCTCGGAGTCCGAGGAGGACGAGGAAGACGCGGAGAGGAAGGACATGGGCTGCATGACGCCTGCGAACTTGCCGCTCGTGTCGATACGCGCGACGGGCAGAGGAGGTACCGCGGGCCGCTGGGTATGGCGATGGGCTGGCGCGCGGCGAGGGGAGGGCGAGCCTGCGGGCGCAGCGTTCCAGGCGGACGCGACGTGCGACGGGACGGGCGTGGGCTTGCGCGTGCGGACAGGGCTCAGCTGCGGCGTCGAGTCCATGGGAGACGGGAAGAGGGTAGATAGGAGGTGACCATAGCGCCTAAGAGGGTATGTAGTATCGGGAGCAGAGAGGGGTGCTGAAGGTAATCACCGGCTCGCCAACTCTCTATCTCTCTCCCTCCGATGTCGCTGGCCGTCCTCGCTGCACGGCGCGGCGCAGCACTCGCGCTCTCTCGCCGAGCAGCTGGCGCGTCCCCCTCGCTCGGCCGTCGTTTCGCGCACGACGAGCACCACCACGACGATCACGGGCACGGGCACGGACCTGTCGACACCAACGTCTATCCGCCAGAACAAGGTCAGTCCCTATGCACCAACTCTATCCACCCACTCAATCACCACAGGCTTCAGAGCACCCATATGGCGCAACGTCCTCATCCTCTCCGTGCTCGGTATCGCCATCGCAAAGTACCTCCCCGACGACTGGCGCGAGAACAACTTCTTCCTGCGCGCATGGCGTCACCACGGCTACGTAGACCCAGAGGTCTGGAAGGAGCGTAACGTCAAGCATCTCGAGCAGTCCGTCCAAATGGCCAAGGACAAGCTCTTACTCGAACACGCAGAACGTCCGCACAAGCGTATCTGGGGATACCAGGGGTGCGTCACGCACTTCATGCCCAGATTCTAAGCTTATGTCGCCCTCTCCTCTCTAGACACGCGCACTCGGGCTCGCCCAACATGGTCGGCGTCGGCACAGACGTCCGCTTCGACACTTCCCCGCCACGATAGACTTCCCGATGTCTGTAGAACGCAAACCAAATCCAGCACTTTGCATTCTTGTCAGTGCATATCCAGGGCCTCTCTTGTGTTGCCACTTTTGAAGCACACCTGTGTATCGTTGAAAGCCTCACACCGCGGGGCTTCACGACACGCCCGTAGCAGTATCCTGCGGGTCTGTCCACTCACTTCGACGTTCAACCGCCGACGTATACCAAACTTCAATGCAGCCTCGAGTGCTGGACTGACCTGCCGCTGTGATCATATCAGTGCTCAGGTTCAGATCGACGGTTTGCGAACGTTTCGGCCCTGTCTATGTGGGTGACACCGACAATGTTTCTCCGACTCTCCTTTGGATCGGAGACGCTGAAGATGCACAGTACGAGGAGGTGTCTATCCGTCCCATGAAGTCCAGACGGCGAGCGCGCCCACTGCCCTCGACGCTACGTACGGGTGGATTTTGCCCGTAATCTAACGCCCGTTGGGGAGCAAGATTCGTCGTTCCAACAGTGACCGCCCTAGCTGGTCTGCAGGTCCTTCTCGTACATGACACGACCTCGATGGATGTTACGACTATAAGTTCCTTGTGTACTACGCGGATGGGACCGTCACAGTACCCGGTACCGGTCGCTAGAACGTCGCGGGCGTTACGGAACGCAGCTTCAGCTCCATTGCTTTACGAAGACAGATAGGTGAATAGCCCCCTATGAAAGTCTACGAGCTGCCGTTTGTATCGGTACATATCTACGAGCATCGTGTTCGCCGCGTCTGGGCCACACACGGACGGGCCGTAATCTCTTTTCGTTTCTTGACTTCTTTCTACTTACAATGTACTTTATCGAAGCGATCTATACTGTATCTCGTGTCTGGGCGAAATCCTTTATGTCCCTCTGAGTTTGAGTCTTTTGCCAAGCTCTTCGAGGTCAACCGAACGCGACTTCGAGGTCCGACGACGTCACCTCTTCTTGCCTGGTCTCCCTTGGCTTGTGGAATGGTTCCGCCTCTTTACTATCCCAGCCATATGCACAGCCGTGCTACGGACATCTCTACGAGAAGACTTGCGCCAGTGCTGGATCGGGTGACGCGTTCGGGCCTCTTACTCAGAGAGCCGTGGCCGTGGTTCAGTATCACAACCTGGAATCACATGAGCAACGTCAAGGCAACGTCTGCGCAGAGATGACGGGCGATGGCGACCTCGTCTAGGACAAGCCAGGTCGCCATCCGCACCGGGGGTGTGAGGGCACCGGCGTGCTGCGCGACCGCAGGCCCCCTGGTATCAACTTCTATGTAAAAGGTGCAGCGGCAGCGTCTGCCAGTCCACCTTCCTTCCTCCCTCAGCTTCGCCCATCCGTGGCGCAGGGCTTCTTGTCATGTTCTCTTCTCCCATGCACCTCGCGTGCCTCTTTTCTCTTCTCGCGTTACCACTGCCAGTGGTCGCTGCGGACTGGACATCGTATATCCTGGGCCCGACCTCTCGCACGCTCTTCCCGTCCGCAATCCTGAAGACTTCCGCGGCCGGTGTTGAGAATGCGGATGCGCTGCTCGGCAACTCTGCTGAACCGCTGCGCTTGTCCACGGACAAAGGCCAAGCGCGGTGGCCGGACGGGACGACGGCAGCGGGTTCCAGCACGCACGACGCATCGAATGGGCGGACGTATGACGCACAGAATGCCATTGACGGTCGGTACAGAATGCTAACCGAGGCGAAAGTTGACTCCGCCACACTGCACAGGCTCGACCGCGACATTCTGGAACGACAACACGGAGGACGACGCGAGCGGGCCAGACATCCTGACCATCACTGCGCCGTCCACGGTCCCCGCGATCGCTGGCCTGACGATCGTCTCTCATGTCGATGGCTACATCGAGGTGCGCGTTTCCGGCGGGGGAGCAATGGAATGTACCCGTGACACAGGACCTTGTTAACTTACAGGACTTCACCGTCGAGACGTCGACTAGCGGGTCATGGCATACGCAGGCCAACATCACTGGCAATACCGCCCTCGCGCCCTACATCCAATTCCCTGCTCCTGTGAGCTTCACGGATCTCCGTATCACCGTCACCAAGAATCAGAACGTGGGCAAGAGAGTGTTCACTCGTATCACCGAAGTCGTACTCGGCGAATTCACTGGCAGTTCATCCTGGCCCGCGCAGACGTCTGCGACGGCATCAAGCTCGCATGCGGGGAATAACCAGCATCCCTCGTACGAACCAAGTCTCGTCCTCGACAACGATGCAACCACTTTCTGGAACGACGTGAGTAATGCATTATCTATACGCAGGGTCTCGTTGACGTCTCTCTCTCTCTCTCTCTCAGGATACCGAAGGTGTCTTCCCGGACGTGCTAACCGTCATTTCTGGGGATGCTGTTGTTCTGCCAGGCATCACTGTCGTGTCCCACGCGGATGGTGTTGTCGCTGACTTCACCGTCGAGACAACCCCGGACGGCGAAACCTGGACTCAACAAGCGGCCATGAAGGGAAACCAGGACGTGACCATCCCTGTTGCCTTTTCCGCCGCTATCAGCGTCAAGGGCGTGCGCATAACAGTCACGGCCGTCCAGAACGCAGGAGGCCAGAGTTTCTCGCGCATCGCTGAAGTCCTTCCACGTCTCGCGCAGCCTGCCCCTTGGATCGACCTCGACTTCGGGCAGGTCATCGTGGGCTATCTCCACCTGAACATCGCAGCCGCTAGCGATCCAGCCCCGCAGATCCGACTGGCGTTCAGCGAGACCCAGCAGTACCTCGGATACAAGAGCGACTATTCCCCGTCTGATTACTCTGAGGCGCGCGGTGGGACAGACGATTTCGTGCCTTCACCGGCCGGTGGCAATTGGACGGACAACAGAGTGTGTCAATTCGAGGACAAGACTGTGTGCTCAGACGGTCTTCGCGGCTTTCGATATCTGCGGATATTCCTTGGCCAGACGCCGGGCGCCGAATCGCACTCGTCGCCGACTGGGTGGGTGGAGGTTGCGCCTAGCGGCCTCTGGTTGGACTTCACGCCCTACCTCGGCACTCCCGACACGTACAAAGGCCACTTCATCTCCTCGGATGATCTGTTGAACAAGATCTGGTACGCGAGCGTGTACACCGTGGAACTCAACACGGACACTTTCACGGCCGATACCATCGATCCGCGCAACGCGTTCACGCCAGGCCTCGATGGCAAGATAGTCGTTCACGACGGCGCGAAGCGCGACCGCGACCCGTACGTAGGCGACGTTGCCGTGCAGAGCATTGTCGATCTCGTTTCGCATGCGAACAAGGACGGCGCACGCAACGTTCTGCTTGACCTTGCCGCGAACCAGCGGAGCGATGGCTGGATGCCACCTGCGAGTGTTCTAGGATACCAGCTATTCTTGTTCGATTACCCAGCGTGGTGGGCGATTGCGAGCGGTGACTTCATCTTGTGGACGGGCGAGCAAGACTTTGCGAGCACGATTTGGGACGCCCTCAAGAAGCTCATGGATACCTGGTATCCGAGTGTGACGAACGCTGCGGGTTTATTTGACAAGAGCGGCGACTGGGCGGGTTACGGGGACTAGTGCGTTATAACTACCTACCTTTGCTCGGCGGGCCTCGTTCATTTACTCTGATCCTAGTGCATTCCTCCCACGTAACGGTGTCATCACGTACTACAATGGCAACTATGTCCGCGCGTTGCGCAGCGCAGCTCTCATTGCGACCTTTCTCGGCCACACCGACGAGGCCTCCGCCTGGTCCTCGCGCGCCGACAGCGTGAGCGCCGCGATTGCGTCTTCGGATCTTTGGGATGCGTCAGTAGGCGCATGGAGAGACTCTACCGGCCCTTCCTCCGCCTGTCATTCTCAAGACGCCACTGCCTTCGCAATTCTCTCCAACAGCAGCACTTTGGATCGTGCCCAATCCAGTCTCGCATACATCGATAACACTATGCGTCGCGACTGGGGTAACAAGATTGTCGATGCAGACTGCTTTGGAGGTGGGATCAGCGACCGAGGGTATAACTTTGCTACGCACCCGGAGGTGAGGGTTCTACGTTCGCCAGTAGATTTGTAGCACGTCTGACATATACCGGCCCTAGGTGATGGCGCGCTTCCAAGTTGGAGACGATGCAGGCGCGCTTGAGTTGATTCGCCGTAGCTGGGGATGGCAGATCACTCGCGATCCCATGAACACGCTCTGGGAGGGTGTAGGGCTGAACGGAGAGGTCAGCGCATACCAGGGCGCGTTTTCGAGCATGGCGCATGGGTGGGCGGCTGGCGCTGCAATTGCGTTGGTACGTCCCTTTGACCTCACCCGTGCACGATTTCCTTGACCTTCTCACATCCCGTTCGTAGTCTACCAGGGTGCTCGGTGTTGAACCCACTTCACCTGGCTTTGCGACTTACGACGTCGTACCGCATCCTGGCGACGTGACGTGGGCAAATGGGACGGTACCCACCCCGCGCGGCGACATAACTGTTGGCTGGGCAGTAGTCGACGGTGCCTTGAAGCTCGACATCCATGGACCGGATGATGCACTCGCGCGCGTTCGTGTGCCCGTCGCGTCTACAACCTCACGCCGCCGAGATGCTTCCCAACGTCAAGTTCTTCTGAACGGGGAACCCGTCTGGCAGGAGGGCAGTGTGCGTACAGGTCAAGTCGATGTGTCTTTCGACGGGGACTTCGTATTTATTCACGGCCTAGCTGGAGGGACGCATTCCATCCTCAGCACGTAGAGCCGTCTTCTACGACCTCCTTATCATGCAGTTTGATATATATTTGCGCATCTTGCCCAACGGGGCGTCGAAGCACCGGTGCGGGCTGCGCAGCGTGCAGGCGACTCAGGAAATGAGACAAGTGTTCGAGCACGTCGTCCGTGAAGCGAGCCAGTGCCACGCGTGTGATACGATGAGGTGGAAGGCTGCCAGAGAGATGCGGAGCGCTTGTTCAACTGGCAGTACTGGCAGATCGCTCGGATCGACGTCCGTGTCTTCATAGCGTCGACCGGTCAGCGGGGCGCCTTGACATCTCTCAAGCCTGTCGCACATAACTTCGACGTGGATGGCGGCGAGAACGAGCTCCAGGGAAGAGTTCGACACGTGGGTGATTTTATTTGTACATTTCTACGAGCATCGTTTCGTCGCGTCCATTACTAGTCCGGGCCACACCTCGTGCACGTGCACTTGAACCGGTACTTGCGCAAGATCTCCTCCCTACGCGCAGCTTTGGAGGCATGAACGTCGCAATAGCTGATGAAGATCTCCTCGCCCGCCTCGATGACTCTGTCGGTGATCAATGAGCCCTGAAACGTCCTACTGTCGAGGCGTCAGCCCATGCGACCGGCAGTCGCGAATTGGAAGGAGGACGTACTAGTCCCAGCCAAACGAGACATTCGGCGCGCAGCTATGGTTCGCGCGCGACACGAGCTGGAAGCACCCACCAAACGGACGGTCCAAGGGTCTCGTGGGCAAGTCGACGGCGATCATGTTCGTCCTGACCCTCCCGAACCGATCGTTTCCCGGCCAGCAATTGTGCAGCGCGTCAAGCGCAGCCTGGGTACGCGCCGGCATCGTCTGACTCGTAATCTTGTCGAACTGCATCGCGATGTGCGGGCTGGTTTCCGGCGTCATAAGCATCAACGGCGGCTCGCGGAAGAGGACTTCGTCTTTGGCGATACGGCGCGCGGCGAAGAGACCTTTGCCTTTTCCGTTCTCTCCATTGTCATGTACGTTCGAGGATCCGATGTAGATCGGGATGGACGAGTAATGCGGTTCGATGCAGAGCGGCTTTTGGAAGAGCGGATGGGCGCGGAGGAATTGGCGCGTGAGGGGGTCGCAGAAGACGACGGCGTACGACTCGCCCGGCGCGCCAAAGCCCATGATGCACGACGCCATACTCTGAACGTCCGGGTCGTCGTGGCTGGGGGCGGTGTTGTCTTTTCTCAGCGTCTGAATGCGCGAGCGGCGGGTGAACTCGTCGATCGCTGCGAGCGACTTCGCGCCGTCGGCAAGACCGACGCTCATGAACTGCGGCGGGACAAAATCTTTGAGCACTTTTTCGTCGAGGTTGAAGGGTGCAAAGGGGGAGTGGTCGTAGACGTTGTTGCCGGACGGGAACGCGACGTCGGATGCGCGGAGGCCGAGCTTGACTTCGTTCGCTGGCGCTTTCGGCGTGCTGGATGCTGCGTTCAGAGGTGCATTACAGCGGAACAAGAGTAATATGTGCGTACCTGGAAGGAGCAGCATTGCGGGTCTGGCTCGTGGTGGTAGACGCAGCTGCAGACTCCCCCTCGAGCGACGACAGCATTTCCATGAAGGCGTTCTCAAGAGCTGCGATCTCCGATGAAGACATCTGTCCCAGAGCGCCAGTCCCGGGCTCCTGTGAGCTGCTCATCGTGGCAAGAGCAGAACAAGGAATGTGGCGAGTGGCACGGGGAAACACGAGCCTTCCATTCTTCGAGTCGACATATGTCAACTGCCACCGGCCCACCGAGGATCTGCGCCTGGCAAACTCTGTCGCATGTATAGAAAAGGACGGAAAGCTCGGTACAGGCGAACAGGAGCGTTCATACGTGAGCGAGGACGGGTGATCACGAAATGATAGTACAATGTTCGTCAATGCCAAGGACTCCGTAGACCGAAGTGACGTGCATTTTCGATTACCCGGGACAACCACTGTGGCCTTGCTCGTGGGCGACCAACAGTAGATGCTCCACCCGATTGACGATGAGCAACGGGAGATGCAGTCGACAGGCCGAACGCTCGCCTGGATTGTAGCGCCGCGGTTTTCCATATCCAGAACGCAGAGATACGATCCATCCGAACATCCACATGCCCGAAGGTTTCGGAAGCGTCTGTGAAAGACAGCGGTGCTATGGCAAGGCCAAGATCATGGCGAACCACCTGTTTGCCGTTGGCAGTGAAGGTGATGGTGCCCAGTCGTTCGTATAGCAATGCGCCATATCTCGCCGCCTGGTACCTCATCGTAAGACAGGTAGCAACGTATCCCGCTAACATGTCCCCAATCCACCTTGGGCGAGGTACGATTGGCGTGACATCTACGTGGTTGGGGATTTCCTGCGTATATTCGTCGTGTATAGCCAACCAGTCTGCCGCCGCGACGTCAGCTGGATAGCCCCCCGGTCCGTCGGAAAAGTCGAGCACTAAGGACTGCACGGCTACGTTCCCCGGAGCGATGAGGAGTAAATGCTGGATCAAGAAGAAAAAACCGTGCATGATGACGCGCAGGCTCGCGTCCCACCTGTACGCACTAGACCGTGCGCGCCGTCGGGCACCAAAGACACGGAATGTCACGAGCAGGCGGTCCAGAGTACGCGTGGCGGTTGGGACGCACAGCCATGTAGGCCATAGCTCGTCGTCGTCGACTATCATGACGTCCATGAGGTGCTCCAAACGCCCAGACGCGCGCAGATGCGTGACGGCGGCCTTGGTTTCGAGCGAGAGTTGGCGGTTCGTTAGGAGGAGACCGCGGTCGTTGGGAACGATCCGCGTACGAGGAAGGCGGACGAATGCGAGACCGCTGTAGTAGCGTCCGTCGATGTTGCTGGGCTGGCCGCGGTGGTAGCGACGCGATGACGCTTCCGCCACGCTCTGCGGCGCAGGATTCCTAGCGAGCAAGACGCGCTCGATGATCGCGTCGCGAACGTCCGTCGGCAGGGTCAGAAACGTAGTCATGTAGAGGAGGAGCGGGAGAGCCTGAGGATGAAAAGCTCGTGCTGCGGGTTGGCGGCCCTCTGCACAGACTGCACCGCTTCCGAGTCGACTGCTGCGCAAGAGAACCCACAGCACAGGACATCTTGAACACAGTATGACAGCATCTTTCGGAATTGGGTTATGTCGGTATATAGAAGGAATGGGCCACCTTCCGGTTTACTGCTATTTCTGCACGAGCGCGGTCCTTCATGGCCGCGCAGTGCAGCAACTGGCCTTCCTGCAACGCAATCCAAAGGTCTCGCCCTATACGGCTTTCGCGCGTATAGCTGAGATATGGCTGATCGCAGGCGTGTAACGGCCAGTCACGTTCACGATTCACTTGAAGGGTGACGAAGAGCGACGCGATTTGCCGGGCCTACCTTGGACCCAACCGCCACCAGGACGACTCTGCGACGACTCAGAATCCTAATCCAGCTCTTCAACTTCTGATGCAGCCGCTGTTCACTTCAACCACAACGAGTTCACCTTCTTGGCCCGCGAGCAATGACCCGGACGCGCTCAGACCTCCGTCCTCTAGCCCACCAGACGCTGACCGTGATATGCACACATCTGAAGAACTTTTGGCCGCGCTCAAGGAGGCAATCAGTCGATACCGGCAAGGCGAAGCAGACGGGCCGTACGAGCTAATGGGCAGGTTCTCGCAGGCCGAGTATGAAGAGCTCGAGTGCGGTCCTGCTCCTTGTTGTCCCGATCCCAGCTAAAGTACTGCGAAGCGGGCTCGAGTCAAACTGGAGACCTTATCGACCTGCTTACGATAAGGTGGCCCATCGGATCCTGCTGTACGGCGACCCGACCAGGCCTCACGAGGCGACCGTTGCTTCTCTGCGTTCCCTCCTCGCAAATGCTGCCACTGCGTTCTTCGCCCAGCTCGGGCAGACGGCTGATAGCGACTTCAACCACTTCACGCCCGGTGACAGATTCCAGAGTCTCTTCCAGTTCTTGGGCGCGTCGACGTGCGAGTTCGTTACCTCGATGAAGCAAGCCGATGAACTCGTTCAAGTCCGGGGCGTTGATCGCCAGCGTCGTGTACTGGCTCTAGAAGTAGCATTCTCCAACGAGAGTAGCGGGAGCGCTGCTAATGAAACCCTGGCCTGGATTGAAAGCGGGCGCGTCGACTTTGCTCTCACCGTCAAGGTCAGCGCCTCCGTTGTCGTTGGCAGCGTTGTGTTCACGGTGTCGGACAGATCGAGAAGAACCCTGATAACCAGTATGACCCCTTTATCACAGTATTCTACGCCGACTGCCGCGAGCGCCGTCTCTGCGTGCAAGAGTCAAGTACACCTGCTACGAGGCAAGTCATCCATGAATGGACGTGTGGGTCAGGTTCTGGCATCGCACCGCAGGCAGGACCACAGATCAAGTAGCATATTCTCGACGGGCTTGACCTCCAAACTGCGACCTCTCGACTGAGCACAAATCCTGCCCCTGTGCGTTACGACCCCGACTTTGGTGCTGAAGTTATCTTCCACGGCGAAGGCGACACCGCCAACGTCTGCAAATCCCCTTGGGTCAGGTTTGGGCACCAGAGCTCCGCGTGCCAACGGATTACCTTGACTTCACTGACCAGGATTGGGAGTTACTACAGCCCTTCTCCGTCGACATCCGTCTTGGGTGGTTGTGAGCGGAGATCATTGAGCATATGAAGTGCGGGATCAAGGACGATTGTCATTCGTAGACCCCAAATCAGAGTTGTCGCTGCTTGATAATACGGACTTTTGTAGCTTTAGTCATAAACCGACGAGAAGCTGAGTACTTGAGGTCCTCGCTGGAGTTTGTCATAGAGTCTTTAAAGAGATCTTCGTCCAGCGGTAATATGTACGTCTCCATC
This sequence comes from Exidia glandulosa HHB12029, assembly GCA_001632375.1. Taxonomy (NCBI): domain Eukaryota; kingdom Fungi; phylum Basidiomycota; class Agaricomycetes; order Auriculariales; family Exidiaceae; genus Exidia; species Exidia glandulosa. The sequence goes on from KV426407.1 coordinate 45,365, forward strand.
CCTGCACGAACGAATCAGTACTCATCCAAGAAGATGAACATCCGCACCCTTTGCTCTCTGGAATTTGGTCCAATTTATACTATAGAGGTGCCAGTGTGAGTGCGGGGAACGCCGAACGCGTCTTGACGCGCGCTGTCATGTCGGACACGCTCGCGATCCCGTGGGTGAAGAACGTCATCCTGAAACACGCTCGGGAACATGGACTGGCACTATCGTCTATCAAGGACTGCAAGAAGAAATGCCAGATTATCCGGGTTCGCTCGATAACCTGCCTGTGTCACACGACTGACCAGTTTGCGCATTAGTTTCGTACGCTCGACGTCGACGAAGACCCTTGTGGACCGCCCGGAGGTCTCTGGGCAGATATATCAGACGGAATCAATCATATACCAGCTCATTTTCCTCGAGATACTGTCGAAGCGTTTGCGCGGTGCGCCTCAACCGGCTGTTGTATATGTGGCGGGTGCACTTAACTCGCGCTACTTCAGAACGCAGAACGACCCGCTCACCAAACTTGCGGGTGGTCTCTTCCGCGTCAAGCCTCTCGAGTTCCTCTGTCAGCGGCTGCCACAGAACCGTTCCGGCCTCGAGCGCGACGAACGTCTCGCCGTGCGCGTCCAGATCCTCGAGTACGTGGGCTCTGCAGGCGAGCCGACGTTCAAGAACCCCAAGCCCGTCACGGACGACCCCGCGATCAGGACGTGGGTCAAGGCGTTGCGCGGCGACAAGGACGCCGAAGCGTGCGTCCCCAACTTTCGTGATGCTTTGTCATGCTTATTAACCACCTCTCGGTTGGACGATTTCCCTCGTTTATAGCGCTTACCTGCAGATGGTCGACCAGACGCTCACGGACGACGTTAAAGATGCGTGGAGAAAGGACCAGGAGAAGAAGGCCAAGGCGCCGCTCGCGGGCCTCGACCCGCGCGTGCAGCCTCCACATCGACGCAACAAGAGCGGGAGCACCAACAGCGACAGGGAAAGGGACAAGGACAGGGTCCCGGTCCAGAAGACAAAGAACCGCGACAGCGTGCGCTTGGACAAGACCACGAAGGAGCCCTCACTCCTTGAGGGGTACACCAGGTCGTGGGGTGTGCGTAGTCCTTCGTCCTACTCCCCTACTCTACCTGATTTGTGCGGTTTGGAAAGGACAGAAACGGTCCCTCAAGATGAAGTGGTACACGATCCCTCCCGATCAGCGTGAGGAGCTGGAGAAGATCGGTAAGGACGTTGTTGTGTCGCCTTGTCCCTCGCTCCCACGGCTCATTCGTCTCTGTGCAGAATTCCCCTCGGATGATGACCTTATCCAGAAACAACTCCCCCTTCGTTCTCCAGATCCTGGTGAGTACTTAACCCTTACTGTGGCCATTCGTTAGTCTTGCCCAGCTAATCCCATGTTCCATGTTCTCGCAGCACGACCGCGGTACGACGCGCTCGACCTCGGCAGCACGCAACATACAACAACAACGCGAGCACATATTACGCCAGGCCCGCCATCATCGCCTGTCATCTCACGAATGCCGCCATCCAGTCTACCGACGCAGACCGCCAGCTCGCCAGCGACGAGTGTTGCTCATGCGAGCTCTTCTCCCAGTCGAGGCATCGTCTTGGGCGGCGTTGACGACCACGACGAAGAGGACGATGATGATGTGCCGATCCCGTGGGAATCGTCACCGCCGCGTCAACGCGCACGAGTCGAGGATTTAGTATTGGCGACGCCGCGACCGATGCAGCAGCCCGTTGCGCCGGTCATTCTTGTCCCGAATTCGGATTCGCAGAAGACGAACACGAATACTGGGACAAATACGCAGTCACAGCAGACGCAGTCGCAGTCGCAAGAACGAGCGGACCAGGAGATGGTCGAGGAGGAGGTTGCTGAGGATACAGACCTTCTACCTTCTTCGAAGGCTCCGCCGACACATGTCTCCGAGACTGTGCTCGCTACGAGTAGCCAAGCTCCTGCGCGGGCTGCAGACGACTCCCTTACGGCGTCTAGATCCTCCGTCACGGCCTCGCAGTCACAATCCCAGCCCAAAGCGGACCCTGCTCAACCACTCGACCTAGAACCGAAGCTAGAGGGTGAGGCGATGGAGGTTGAAGATACAGGTCCGAGCTCAGGACAAGAACATGGACAACAAGAAGCTCGCGCAGACGACGAGGAAGACCAACTGGCCAAGTCCGACGAGTATACGGAGGAGTTCCTCCAAGCGCACATTGGTAGCTCAAAGTCGAAGCGCCGCGACGATCAACAGGAGCTGGGTAGCCCTCGACGTAGTCCGGAAGGTGCGGATGGGCGAGTCAGGAAACGCCGCCGTCTATCGGAAGAGATGGCGCCGCCAGCTTCGACGTCTAAGCGGAAAGACCAACCGGAGCATGCGACGAAGCGGCCACGCATTGAGGAGGTCCAGGACGAGGCGGTGATTGATATCGAGGCTCAGGAGGAGGAGGAGCGTGCCGTGAAAGCGCAGGCGAATGCGAAGGCTGCCGACAAACGACCCGCGCGAGCACTCGTCGACGTCAAGACAACTCCCAGTCTTCCCGGAGCACGCAAACTCGTTCCTCCCAAAGATAAGGGTAAAGCTGTCGCGGGAGACGGGGTGAAGGGTCCGCCGGACTTGACTATGCAGGAAATGCTGGATATACTACATAGGTTAGGACGTGTGAGGGCGCCTGATGCAAAGAAATGACTTGTACCTGTATATATGTATATATATCGCGCTGTTGCTGTTCTAGAATTGAAGAAGCCTGTCGTATTCTGTATTCTGTCCCGCGGAAGCCCCGGGCGGCAAGTCGCGTCTCTCTTTCCGCTACCACGATGGCTAGCAGTGGTACGGCGCTCGCGGCTCGCCTCGCACAACACTGACGCGCAATCACAGCTGTAGGAAAGATCTCGCGCGAGGAGTTCCGTCGCCAGAAGGATCTCGACGCGGCGCGCAAAGCTGGCACAGTTCCGGCTGAGGTCGACAAGCAGGGTCGCGCAATCAACCCGCATATTCCTCGTACGTAGTTGCGCTTCTGACTTACGCGTGAACTCACGAGCGAGGTAGAATATATCGCAAAGGCACCATGGTATCTCGAGACCGGCGCGCCCTCGCTCGACCACCAGCGTCGTCCGGACGATGACTTGCCAGCGGGCAAACTGAACGAGTGGTACGCGCGCGGCGAGCGCGCAGGTCCAGCTGCGACGAAATTCCGCAAGGGCGCGTGCGAGAACTGCGGCGCGATGTCGCACAAGACGAAAGACTGCATCGAGCGCCCGCGACGGCGTGGCGCGAAACTTACGGGCAAGAACATCGCCGCGGACGAGGTCGTGCAGGACCTCAACATGGGCTACGCTGCGAAACGCGACCGCTGGAACGGGTACGAGCCGTCAGAGCATAACAAGATCTACGAGCAGTATGCCGCGGTCGAGGATGCGCGCCAGAAGCAGCGCGAGGAAGAGATCGACTCGCAGACGACTACGGACCTTGCGGCGGCGCGAAAGCTCGCAAAAGCTACTACTGCGGGTGACGCTGAGTTTGGCTCGTCCGATGAAGAGGACGAGGATGAGGACAAGTACGCAGACGCAGCGGACGCTGTCGGTCAGAAGATGGACACCAAGACTCGCATCACCGTTCGCAACCTGCGCATTCGTGAAGACACCGCCAAATATCTCATGAACCTCGACGAGGACAGCGCGTACTACGACCCGAAGACGCGGTCCATGCGTGACGCACCAGACAAGAGCGTGCCAGTTGAAGATGTGAGTTTCGCCATCACACTCACTGCGCGCGCGTCGGCCGTGCTGCAGGAACATCTGCGAGAACTGCCCTATGGAGTAGCTGAAGGTAGCAGTGCGCCAATCACTCGCCCAGCAGCAAAGCTGAACGCGCCACCGGCCTGTGACACGCCGTTATCGTGCGCTTCTCCATGGGGCAGTTGTGCCTGTCCGCGTCGCAACACGGCTGGCGCGCCCAGTAACTCGAAAACCTGCATCTTACTGACACCTATCATAGGCCCGTTTCTCCGGCGAGAACTTCTTACGACAGACGGGCGAGGCGATGGAGGTCCAGAAACTGCAGCTATTCGCCTGGCAGTCGGCCGCGCGCGGGAACGACGTCCATCTAAACGCAAACCCCACGCAGGGCGAGCTGCTGCACCACAAGTTCATCGAAAAGAAGGAGTCGCTCAGGGACACGAACAAGATCAGCATTCTTGACCGGTACGGTGGCGAGGAGTACCTCCGCACGGCGCCGAAGGAGCTGCTCACCGGCCAGACGGAGAATTACGTTGAATATTCGCGGACGGGTCAGGTCGTGCGTGGATCCGAGCGTGTCAAAGCGCGGTCCAAGTACCCGGAAGATGGTACGTATTCTCGTAATACATTCTTCCCCGCTGACCGTACTTGCAGTCTTCATCAACAATCATACCGCGGTCTGGGGCTCGTTCTATGACAAGACGGCCGGAAAGTGGGGCTTCGCGTGCTGTCACTCGTTCATCCACGTCTCGTATTGCGCCGGCCAAGCGGGTATCGAGGCCGCAGCCGCATCCAGCGCCGCCAACCTCCTGCGCGCCGACTCAGAACGCCATGCGCCCGAACCTTCGCGTGCAGCAGAGGCGGCTAAGATGCCACCGCCCGCTGGGAAGAAGTCACGCGTAGGCGAGACCGACCCGAAGCTGGACCAGGAGAAGCTGGACGCTGCGTTGCGCGAGGAACGTAAACGTCGAAATCGCCCAGCAGACGACGATGCCGAGGGAGATTCGCGCGACAAGCGGAGAAAGTACAACAGCTTCCAGGGCGGCCAGGACGTTACGGAGGAGGGTGCGTATCCTATGCTCGCAGTTGTATTGCCAGCGTACTGACGTTTCGCAGAGATGGAGGCTTACCGCATGACAAAGGTCTCTTCGGAAGATCCTATGGCCAATTATCGCGACGAAGATCTCTGAGTACTAGCATTCTCGTCTTTGTGCATATGTACCTTCCCACACTGTACACCTCCCCGTCCAAGTCGCAGTACCATCTGCTTCATTGATATACGAAGTAGGAATACCTCTTCCGTCTACGAGGGACAGCCGTCATCGATCCAGTCCCGCATATGACTGATCACCATTGAACGCAACTCTCCGAGGTGCAGGTTGAAGGAGAAGGGCCGGACGGAGTCCCAGTCCTGGGCAGTGAAGCGGGGGCCGTCCGCTGGTGTTCGATACTCCGGCGCCCAAGCCTGACCCAGGGGGAGCTGCAAGACATTGGCAGGGTCGCCGTCACTGTGAAGAACTACTTCTGCATTGAGGGTCGGGCTATGGCGCACGGGGGCCGGATTTACGATGAGGGGAGAGGTGGAGGTCTTGAGATCGAGCGTGTCGAGAATGTCCTGCCACATATACGGTCCCGCTTGCGGTGCGATGGCAGAACCTGAGCCGCACGGCCACTCGTGGATGACCGCAACTGATATGCCTTGCTGGTGTAGACGTCGTTCGCGGCAATTGGAGAAGAATACTGTGATGAAGGGATCATAGACATTATCCGGGTTCTTCTTGATCTACCCGACCCCGTGAATATAGTGCTTCGATACCGAAACGGGGTTGCTGACCTTCACCGTGAGTGCGAGCTCGGTAAACCCGTTTTCGACCCACGCTAAAGTTTCTTCAGCCGCCCTTGTGCTGCTTTCGTTGCGGAATGCGACTTCGAGTGCCAGTGTACGGCGGGTAGGATCCCCACATCTCAACTGCAGCAGCTGGTCGGCTTGTTTCATCATAACACCCAAATTGCGAGTTTCGCCCCCAGAGAACTGCAGGAGGGCCCGGGCCTTTTGACTGGGGGAGAACTGGTTGAAGAAGGGGTCGGCCGTCTGCGTAATATCGGTAAGAAATGTACTGGCGGCCTCGTGGATGAGGAGAGTCAGAGACCAGATAGTCGCTTCGTGGGGTATGGTCGGGTCGCCGTACAGCAGGATGCGATGGGTCACCTTATCGTAGGCGAGTCGCCACTTTCGCTCGCACCGGCTTTGGAGTACTTCAGCTAGATTCGGGACAAGAGGGAGCAGGTCCGCACTCGAGCTCCTCAAAATCGCCTTGCGAGAATTTGCCTCTTAGCTCGTACGGCCCGTCTTCTTCGCCTTCGCGATACCGACTGATAGCTTCGTCGAAAGCCGCCAGGAGTTCTTCATTCTTCTCCTCGGCAATTCCAAATTCAGGAGGACTCGAAGACCGTTCCAGCGGGTGATCATGGCTGAGCGCAGGCTGCGAGAGTCCAGACGTAATGACGCTGGAGGCAGAGCTTGGTATGCTTGGAAGCGGCGGCGGCGGCGAGAGGGACGACACGGCATCGAAGACGGATGCCTGAGACCCAGATCCCTGCGAGCTTGCCATAGTAGATTCTATGTCGTGGTACATGGTGGCGGTTGCAGTCTAAGAAGCGGTCGGCAATTCGCGCCGCGGCTCTTCCTCACACCCCCTCGACGATGTCACACATTTCGGCAATGCTGATCTAAAATATGTAGCCATTGCGCGAGAGATTCCTTCGGATATCGACGCGGTTTGTTATGCTGTCGCATTCCCGTGGCCAACGTCGAGCAGTCGACCCGCAATTCCCTCGGACCTGCTTTACGCTCCATCCTGTTCCCTTTACTCACGCACGGGATCAAAGACCTCACCGATGTACTACAATACCTCGAGATCAG
>KV426408.1:0-40493 GCA_001632375.1 Exidia glandulosa HHB12029
CCCGCTCGAGCTCGGTGACCCATTTCCGCACAGATGGAGAGTGATATGAACGGCGTCGAGGCAAGTCGCGTATCCATTTGCATTGCATACTACTGAGTCCACGCCTAGCGTATTGAAGAGTACATCGCGCTTCCACCTGGTATGCACCTCCGGAATGAGTCGCGAAGTCTCTGACGATGCGCACTGCGTAGAACCCCCGCGTCATCTCCCCAACATACCTGCTCATTGGCCGCCTGCTAATGCCGACATCGTGTACGACAACGTGGTACTCCGATACGCCCCAGACCTTGAGCCCGTGTTGCGTGGCGTCTCATTCACAGTCAAGGTGAGTTCCAGTACTTTCTATCATCGACCTGCTCTGAAGCATGTTGTGCTAGGCTGGGGAGAAGATAGGCATCGTCGGTAGGACAGGTAGTGGCAAGAGCACATTGGCTATGTCACTCTTCCGTTTCGTAGACCCTGATGAAGGACGTATCTTGATCGGCGGCATGGACATCACTCACATGGGCGTCGAGGATTTGCGTGCGAGCTTAACGTTTATCCCGCAAGACGCGGTACTATTCTCCGGCACTGTTCGCGACAATCTGGTACGTATTTACGCCGGGTTTGCTTTGTCGATTATGGAGCTGGGTTACAGGATCCCTTTGGAGAGCACACCGACGCAGAATGTCTGAACGTTCTCCGCATGGTCCAGCTTCCCGTCGATGCGGCAGAAGTCCCAGCTACGACATCTCAGAGTACCTCTCCCAGCGGGACGGTAACTTCGGCGCAGACTCTTGTCACTCTCGACTCGAAAGTCAGCGAGGGCGGCGCAAACTGGTCCGCGGGGCAACGGCAGCTTATTGCTATGGCTGTAAGTAGTACACTGACCGTGCTTGCGGCTTAATCTTACCACTTTCTTCCTTATAGCGAGCGTATGTTCTCCCGCGCTGCGGATACTAGTAATGCACTGCTGATTGGGACAACAGCCTTCTCCGCAACACCGGTATCACCGTCCTCGATGAGTCAACCGCTTCCGTGGTAAGCGCCTATGTTTCAGCTCCTTATCCATACTCAAGCTCGCCCAGGACTTCGAGACGGACAAGAAGTGCGTCCCGCCGCTGCTGACGTTGCCAAGATGTGTGGCTGAGGTTCCCACCACAGGATTCAGCAAACTATCCGCGCTCACTTCAAAGACGGCATTCTCTTGACGATCGCGCACAGGCTTCAGACGATCATAGACTACGACCGCGTACTCGTGCTCCAGGAGGGCAAGATCGTCGAGTTCGACACGCCTGCGCGCCTCATCGCCGTGGAGGGAGGCGTGTTCCGCGGGATGTGCATCAAGAGCGAACACTCACTGCGGAACCCCTGAAATATATTGAACGCTATAGCTCAGAAAAGAAGACATATTTGGTACTACCTTGAGACAGACAGAGCATAAAGCCCGAGCTCAAGAAACGTCGAGGTACATTTGCAATCGCCCGTGGACAGGACGAGATGGTCGGACGAGTTGAAGCTATCCGTATCTTGATAGCCGGACTTTCCCGACCGCAAGACTTGTCCTAATTCCTCACGCATCTGAAGCTATCCCCACTATATAGCTGCACTATCTGGTCGTTCACCGCAAACAACACGCTATTTACGCGTCGCGAGAGGTTCCAAGTCCGCAAACGCCCCTTGGCCTCCTACTTTTCAGTTTTGCCGCCACATCGCTCGTCGCGCCGTTTCTGTCACGTCGCGCGCTCGTCCAGCGCCATCATTACGCGCAGATTTCCTCGTACACCTGCGCGCCCCGCAAACTGGTTTACCAAGAAGATGGATCCAAAAGCGAGCAGGGCAAGGGCGGCGAGGGTAACGCTGACGCCAGTGCCGGTGCTCGACCTGGGAGTGAACTCTTTGCTTTTTTTCGCTTCAGCGCGCGTGCTCGTTGCTTACACTCCTGCAGACGCTGCGATTGCGACGACGACCACCTCCGCGGCGGCAGAGACTACTACTGCCGCTGACGACCTCGGTGCTGCCCGGATACGGGGGGTCAAGGACGTCGTAGGTGCGTACCGCACGAGGAGTACTTCCTGACACTCACACAGGACTCGTGCTGCAGCATCCCGCATCCTATTGGCAATAATGTCTCCTTCCTCCTCCCGCTGCTGGACGACACTTACGAGCTCTTCACGTGCGTTCTGTCTTGTTCAAGCGCTTTGTGATCGTACGCTGACGATGCTTGCGTTCGTCTCTCTCCTTTCTCTCGCTCACCGCGCTCCTCACCGCGTATTCATCCTCCTCCTCGCCGCGCTCCTGACTACCCCTGCGCTTCCCGTCATTACTTTCCATCCCCCATCCGCCATTCCACGCTCTCGAACATCATACCCATGGATCGCGTGCACGACGTGCTGTCCGTCTCGACTTGCAATCACTCGCTGTCGATCCCTGGACATTAATCACGCTCGTCGCGCTCCTGAACGCCCGGACGTAGATGGCTATTATGATACATGGTGCGCCGGCGTAGTGGATCCTGCACGCTCGCCGACGCCGCCGCAGACAACGACCTGGTCTGGGCATCGCCCAGGACGCCCGCTTTGGAGGCCATCGCAGCCAGCATACCGCGAGCTGGAAGTGCTACGACTACTACTACTGCGAACAACGCTATTGAAACTGGCAAGGGTGAGTAGTTTGCTCCCACGTGTACCGCGCCGCCTCTCCCCCTCTTGACGACTTGCTGACTCTCGCGCTGCAGAGTCGGACGTGAAAGATGCGACTGACACGTGTGTCAAGGACGTCGTGGAGAGATCATCTGCGGTGCCTGTCGACGTTGCAACGGCGGCAGCGGCATCTGCGGCGGTCCAGGCGGCGACGAAGACGACTGCATAGGAGCACCGCGGCCGTTCGGCGTGTTCACAAACTGGTGACGCTGCGGCGGACGCGCGTCATTCACAGGAAGCTCGCCGTCAAAGTCCCAGTTTCCGAAGCCATACTGGGCTTGCAGCGCAGGTTGGGGTCCCCGTTGCGTAGTCATCGTGGCCGGCGAGGACGTTTCTTGTACTTAGTGCGCGTCGGGGACTTGGTGGAATGGGAACAAGCTGAAAACGACGTGAAACTGTGTATTGGGGCGTAAAGGCTATCGAGAGTTCAAAGTGGTCGGATGGAGGCAAAAGCTCGACCTGTCGCAGACAGACAGGTCAGCAAGCTGTCGGCGGATTGCTCAGGATCGGCGGTGCGCTTCGAGCTGCCTTGCGCAGGATCAGAGCACTACCCGAAGTCAAGATAGCTACAATTATTATGTCGTTCTCGACGGTATCCTGCGGGAGATAGGTTGGCTATCCGAAACTCAAGACAGGCTCTGGATAGCGCGATAATCCTGAGCTACACTGTTCAATATATTCCGGGCGTTCCGCAGTGACTTCGCCGATCTCCAGGCTGCTGCGAACGCAGCTACCAAGTCAATAGTTGCTCACTAATAGTGCAGCAAATGGAACCTATATATACTCGGGAGGCTGCTCACGATACTTTCTTCGCCATTGGACAATCTTACGTACACTCCGAATCAGACGGTTTTGAACTACTCTTCACATTTTAATCCGTTCCCTCTGCTTGATCGGTCCTCCTCCTTCATACTTTACTGCGACCAGATGGTTACCGTAGCTACTGGCACTGCCAGAGGCTTGCGGTTCCGAATCGCGCGTGCAAAAGGGCATCTTTTCTCTGCGAGAGGTACAAAGCACAAACGGCTTCCCCGGCCCTTGGCTGGAGGCATATAGCGCTAGGATGTGTATCGTCTCAGGTCGCTGTGATGATGAACTGAGTCTTTACGTCAGCGAACTGTGCTCAGAGACGCCGTTTAGCTGCGGAGGCAGAGGGAGATCCTCGACCTTACGATGCCGCCACTGCTCCGAGTCCAGAAGGACTCAATTCGGAGCCGGAACGTACTGCGCTGCGTAGGACTTCCAAGATGCAGCGCATCTCCATGAAGGAGCGTAGCGTGCTTTCCTCAAGTACAAACATCAGCGGGGAGCAAGTGTCTGTCGTGCAAAGCCCCAGCAACTACTCCGAGCGTGGAGAGTCTGCGGTCGGTACGGAGAACTTGAATCTCGCTGAGCTTGGCGCAGCGGTGACACGGGCTGGGTTCTCCGTACGTGACCTCCTTACGTCTCTCAACCGTGTTCATCTGCCGGAGGAGCCGGAGATTATGGGAAACTTGCCACCAACCTACGCTGGCTAGTCGGACTCATATTATGAGCGTGAGTGTGTGTACTCGGGCGGGTTTGTGGCATGTGAGCGCCACACGCGCATTACCTTTGTTCTCGGTCTCTCTTATACGTTTCCCGCGTTTTGTTTGTACTTCATCCCCTTCGTCTCCCGCCTCTGTCTAGTATCGTTTCGCTTTCCCTCCGCGTCCCTTCTCATGTTTCTTCTGTCATTTTCCTCATGTTTTTCAGCTAGCGCCGGCTTGAGCGGCTCCCCCATCTGCGGGCTGCGAGAGAGCGCATGCACTAGCAATTCTATTGCCATGCCATCCCTACGCAGCATCTGTTCCGCACCGCGGAACCGACTCTCTTCATCCTCGCGCGAACTCAGCTCAAAGTGTGGTACTCATTGGTCTTTCTAACTTGAACACACTGTATACTGTAAGTCAAATTTTGATTACCGCGCAACGCGGAACGGAGCCTCCGGGCGGTGGTAAAAAAAACGCGTTTTGTAACGGGTAACGACGTGCCGGCGGTAATGCGCGTAACGGTCCCAAACGGTGGCTAGATGAACCGGAATCAAAATTTTGGGCCGCTCCGCAGCGTGCAGTGCTCAGCGAGACATGTAGACGGTATCAAACGTAATGAGGGACATTGTAAAGCCTCCCTGGCCATCTCAGAGACATCTCCCCGCCCGAAATCAGTACAGAACGCAGGTTTTCATGTTGCTCGCGGTAACTGTGTAACGTTCACACTGGGTCGGCGGTAACGTCGTTTCGATGTAGCGGCTGTTGGGCGGCGGTAATAATAAATTGACTTACAGTATACGCACTGGTTACGGTCACGCATGGGACGTGTTCTTTCTCCCGAGGCATAATCCTTTCTGCAAATGTCTCTCATAACGTTTAATGACGTCTATATGGTTGCTATCTGGCTCCCCAAGCACTGTACGCTGCGGAGCGGCCGGAAATCTCAATTCCGGACAATCTAGCCACCGTTTGGGATCGTCGTTATCGACGTGTTTATTACCGCTGCCCGAGGCCCCCGTTACGCGTCGCGCGATAATGAAAACTTGAAAACTAGGAGTAACGCGGCAGCAGAACCTTTATCTCAGGTGGTGCGTCGGGCAAGAGAGGTGTCACGCCGTACCTTCGATCTCAACCAGCGAGCACTCACGACTCGGAGTCGGTCTCCCGATCATGTCGGAAACGCGTACTGCCCATTCCCTCGTATAGTCCGTATATATAGCTTCCTATAGCTAGTGTACCTAGCACTCGCCGTCTCGTCTACGCTCATTGACCGACGACGACACTGACTGCCTGCTTACTACCACAAATTGTTCTCGCTTCGCTCTCGCGTCGTTCTTGTTCTTGCCTTAGGACTCGACCTCACTCCTCCTTACAGATGATACAGCTTGAGGCTTCACGCAAGCCAAGGCTCAATGAGAGGTATATGATGTTGTAGGGTAGACATTTGCGTTGATACGCTGCCGCTGCGATGTCGTTACCATAATACAGAGTTTGTTTCTCATACATAGGAGGGGGATCGTATCCTACCGTTCGTAGAGGCGGCTCACACTGTGATAACATGCATTATAGTAAGGCAGAACAATGAATCACGGACGGATTTATGAGCCGTTATAACCGAACTTGGACTTGTGGGCGATCGCGTGGACGGTTATTTGGTCACCACGTATGCGGAAAGCCTGGCTCGTCGCGCTCCTCGTCCCGGGCGTCCTCGCCCAGGCCACCCAAGACTCCTCCACCACCGACGACGACGCGTCAGACAAGGTCGCCATATAGCTCCTCGTCGTCCGTCAGCACTGACACGTTGTCTTAGGCAGCGAACACGTATGACCGCGCCGCAGAAGGTCCGTCGCGCCCAAGTCCAAGTTCACGTCGCTGAAGCCGTTCCCAGCATCGCAGGCGTACGATAAAGCCCTGAAAACTCTATCTACGATAGGGTCTGTGCAGGCGCCTCACGAGGACGGGCAGGCGGCGCTGTTCAGCAATTACCAGGGTCCGATCGCGTCTGCTTTACGAATAGCTCTGCGACTCGTCTACCAGCCCTGGCTCTCTCGCTCGGTAGCCTATATTACTGGAAAGGAGGCGACCCTGACGCGGCGGTACGAGGACGCGCGAAGTAAGGCCGTCAAGGTCGTCGACTTGCTCACTTACGCCGCCGAGCTCGGCAACCAAGAAGCTCTCTACAAACTCGCTCAAATTTCCATGGTAAGTCCTGCATCCTTTCTATTGTTCCATATCCTTCCTTTATTCTCAACGACGCGGTTCAACGTGTCACACGTTCAGCACTTGCTCGCGTCACCGGCGCTGCACCCACCGCCCCGCCTGCTATATTGCTCCTGATTGTCGCCACTATGGTGGAGCGGCGGAGACGATACAGTGCTGTTGTGTTCGTGTGCGTGGCTCTGGCAAGTTGGAACTTTGTCTAGCGCTGCAGTCACGCGCCTGCCCTCCATGTCGTCCTGGCTTACCTGTGGGCCTGACGCAAGTCTAATGTGTGGTTGACGCGAGCACCCATGCTATGGTGTTGCGACCACCTGCGGTGCGTGCGACGCCCCGACCCGTGTGGGCGTCGTCGGTGTACCTACCCTCGCGCTCTGCGTTTTAATTCCCTTGTGCTTGGCCGCCCGTCCTGCAGACCGTTCGAACTGCGCTCGAACCGCTCGTCAGCGGCCAGTCGTCGTCTCAGCTGTCGCTGGTACCTGGGTGTCTATGCTGAGTCGGGAGTGTCGAGTCGTCTCAGAGCCGCTCCCATTCCTCTCACACAACCGCGGATTGGCGTTGTGTGAATCATACATAGGGCTTCGGGGCACTGGCTAGAGCGAGACGGCGGAGGAGTCGCTCCCGATGTGACCTTCCCGCCTTACTCCATATCCTATCTCATCTTATCTCCTTTCTGTTGTGTTCAACGACGTGGTACGATGCGCGGTATATTCTGGACCGTTCCCGTCGCTGCCGCTGCCCCCGCCGACCTGCCTCCTGCATGCCTCTTGCTTGACATGACCATGGGGACGGGGCGGAGACGATATGATTCGGGAGTCATCAGGGTTACATGCGTACGGCGGTGGCTCGGTGAGGTGCGAGTCTGCACTCGCCAGCCCTCCACATCGTACTAGCTTGACGTCTACGGGCTTTCTACATACCGAAGTGCAATGCTTGGTTGACGCCAGTGCGAATGCTAGGCACGGCCACCGTGTTGCGACGACGTCCTGCGGGATGCGCGACTCGACAACGGGACACTGCAGATGCCGTATATACCCGACCAGCCTTGCGTTGCTTGAGCGTGTAGCCTGCCGCGCGCGCGACATCCTGACCCGTATGTGCGTCCCCGGCTATCCACAGACCTGACACATGGCCGGAGGCGCTGCACGCCCTTCCTGACTACGTTGAGCTGCTTTTCAGCGGCCTCATATTTCGGTGTCCGTGCGTCAGGACTGTCGAGGTGTCGTGGACGACGCGGCCGCTCCCATTTAATCTCATCCAACCACCGATTTGCGCTGCGTTCATCGCCCAGCGCGCTTCATAGCACTGCAGAGACGAAACGTGCAAAGCGGTCGCTCTTGATGCAACCCTCCACCCCCGCCTTACTCTATATCTTATCCCTTATCCACATTGTTGACCAAATCATCTAGTTTCCTCCCTCCATATTACCGCGAGATTCCAGACGCGCCTTCGAACTCTTCTCCCGACACGCAGAGCTGACGGGCAACGCGACGTCCCAAGCCATGACCGCCTTCTTCTACGCCACTGGCTTCGGCAACGCCACAGAGGCTGACCAGGCCAAGGCCCTGCTCTACTACACTTTCGCCGCGCACCAGGGCGACTACGGCTCTGAGATGTCGCTCGGGTTCAGGTACTGGTCCGGCATCGGCGTCAAGGAGGACTGCATGGCTGCGATGGAGTGGTACGAAGCTGCTGCAGAGAAGTGTACGTTGTTTCTCGACTTGCGCTCCGTTCTGACACGTGTTCAGCTATGGCCACTTTCCTCACTGGACCTCCCGGGGGACGCACGCTTCCACTTCTGCCCACGCGGCTCTCCGACTTCGACGGCGGCGCGTACGGTATCGGCTCCAGCGTCGCCTCAACAGGCATGAACATCAACCGCAACGTCATCCGCGCCTACCGTGCGCGCGCAGCGGGCGAGAAGTGGTCCGACGTCGTCGAGTACTACCAGTTCAACGCCGACCGCGGCGACATCGAGTTCGCCTTGCGACTCGGTCGGATATTCTACCAAGGCTCTCTGTACACTGTCGGCGGCGGCATTTCAGGCGGTGCAGAAGCCGTAGGAGCCGTCCCGCGCGACTTCCACCGCGCAAAGGCGTACTTCATGAAGATCGCGCGTCTAGTCTGGTCGCGGGAGAACGTCGCCAGTCCGCTCACGCATCGGAAAGAGGGCGCGACGGATGGGCAGAAGCTCGCTGCTAGCATCGCCTCTGCGTACCTCGGACGGATGTACCTGCGCGGGGAGGGCTTCAAGCAGGACGCGCGCATGGCGAAGATGTGGTTCGAGCGCGGGATGGAGAACGCAAACGCCGAATGCGCAAACGGGCTGGGCATTATCTATCGCGACGGTCTCCTCGACGGTAAACCTGACATGAAGAAAGCGCTCACGCAGTTCGGCGTCGCAGCGGGCCAGGAGCATGCAGAAGCGTTGGTTAATCTTGGAAAGCACTATTACCGTATGTCGTCCCCACTACCGAATTAGAAAACACGCTCACGCTGACTGTCCCGCAGAACACGGAGACCTCCCGCACGCGATGATGTATTTCGAAAACGCGATCAAGCACGGCTCGCCGTTCGAGGCGTACTACTACATCGCGCAGATCCACGCCTCGAATGCGTACAAGAACTCTCTCATGGGCAGCTGCTCCTTCGCGGTCTCGTTCTACAAACACGTCGTCGAGCGCGGCTCGTGGCGCGAGAACTTACTGGGCGAGGCGGAGGCGATCTGGTTCAAGGAAGGCGCGAGTCTGGCGGAGAAGCAGGGGGCGATGTTGAGGTGGTATATGGCTGCCGAGCGGGGATACGAAAGCGCGCAAAACAATATTGCGTACGTTCTCGATCAGGGTACGTTGCATCTGGATACGCGGAATGGGGCTGACATTGGGATGTAGATCGCGACAGTCTTCGGGGCACCTCGCTCGCTCGACCTGTGTCGAACGATACAGCGCGCGACGCCCTGAAGTTTTGGATGCGCTCCTCGGCGCAACGCAATATCGACGCCCTCATCAAGGTTGGAGATTACTACTACCACGGTCTAGGTGTAGCGGACGAGCCCGAGGCGCTGCGCTGGGAGAAAGCCGCGGGGTACTACCACTCCGCCGTCGACACGCACATCAGCGCGCTGGCGATGTGGAACCTGGGCTGGATGTACGAAAACGGGCGCGGCGTGACGCAGGACTTCCATCTCGCGAAACGGTACTACGATATGGCGCTCGAGACTAACGCCGAGGCGTACTTCCCCGTCCTTCTCTCGCTCATCAAGTTGCACGTTCGCGCGTTGTGGCATTCGCTTTCGGGCGGCAAGCAGCGCGCGCTGAGTATTTGGGGCGATGATGGCGAGGGCGGAGATGATGCGTGGTACTTTGGACGCGCGAAGGAGGAGTTGAAGCGACGTTTGCGCGGCAAGGCGCGTGTGGACGGTGGTGGTGGAAAGCAGGAGGACGGGGCCGGGAATGGAGCTCAGCAGGATGGCGGCGAGGGCGAGCAAGGTCTTGACGCGGATCGCGAGCCGACGCCGGACGAGGATCCCATCCAGTGGGCGCGCGATAGACGGGCCGCTGCCCAAGATGCTACTGCTGCGAACGACGACTATGGCCCCGAAGACTATTGGGACGGTACACCGCGCGCACCGCGCGAAGGTGATGAGGAGGACGAGTTCGCGGATACGCTGATTCTCTTGCTCCTTTGTGCGACCGTCACTGCGCTCATATGGGCTCGTGGCCGGTGGGCTGAGCGGAGGAGGCAAGAGGAGCAGGGCCCGAACGCGCAACCGCCATTCCAGCCGCCGGGCATTGTGTTGTAAAATAACCGCTTTGAGCTTCGGTGGATAGAATTGTACAAAATACTGCTACGTGTCGAATCCTATGTTTTAAGCTTGGCCTTGTACAGGGACATACAACTGGAAGCTTGATATCTCGGCCTGAATGTCAAGTCACATCTTCTTTCCTCACCCATTGCCAGGTAACATCCCGCTCGACTCGGACCCTCAATGCTTTTGTTCTTTGTGCGTTTGAGTAAGTACACCACACGGGGAGTGGAATCCTTCGAAACCCAACTCAGATCAGACCAAGTAAACAACTGTCCATCGCCTACTCCGGCGCGTGCTAACTGGACTTCAGGCCTCCAGGCTTACATTTGAGCGCCGTTCCGATGACTCTTCTGACTCCGCAGTCCATTCGTCGTCGTCGTCGTCGTCGTCTGAAATCACGGGCAAGGCGCTCGGAGTCTTAGCAGTGAGATTGTCGTGCAAGATCAATGCGAGTTGCGCGGATAGCCATGTGGGGCAGGCGACTGATCTAAACGCAACCTTGAACTCCGGGGCAGCGGTACCCTCGTCCAGAGGCGAGTTCTCTGCAGGCATGCGGCTTATAACCATGTCGACGAGGGCCTCAGCGGCCTGAGAGCTGATAGCCCCGCGTTCGAATACAATAGAATTGAGAGCCGGCCACAAGTAGGGAGTGGAGCCGTCAGTTCTGCGCAGCAGTGTTGCCCAGAGTGTGGCGGGTGTGTCGTGAACATTCCGGAAGTTAACGCACTGCACGAGATTGAAGGCCCCGAAGTAGTCGGGAACGACGCCCGCAAGATTTTCCCCGGCCACCTCGAACGTCAACTCGTTCACGGTGTGGACCACAGAATCGAGAAAAGGGGCGATCACTTCCCAGTCGATACTACGAGATGACTCCGTGAGAGAGAGGTGGACGAGTTTGGGCATGCACAGCATCGTGGCCCATGAACGGAGGATCGCGCCGTCGCCACCAATTGTCAATTTGCGCAAAGACGGCAGACGAAGTTCTGACGCAGGTGGCTCCGGGGGCGATTCCCTCAGCGTGATGAAATGGATCGAAAGGTCCTCCAGGTTGGGCATCATGCATAACGAGTCCCAGACGGCGTGGGGAGGAGGATCCTCGATGTAGATCGCCGCTCGAACGAGCAAGAGAAGCGGTTGGCGTGGCTTTAGGAACATAGATCCAGCCTCCATATGGCGAAGTCGTGGGCAATGTGGAAGATACGTCGGATACGGCACAACATCCGCCCACTTAGTTACAGTCAAGTCGTCCCCGTTGTAGACCTCGATAGCTACAAGCGTCGGCGTCGGATGGCGAAGGAACTCTAAGGTGCTCGAAGTAATCCCATTGGGGAGATAGATGTAGGCCTGTTCCCAGCGAGAGATATGGAGAGACACGGCTGTGAGAACCGTCTGATACTCGGGCATATCGTCCCAGAGATGGGTGCAAAAACACCAATCGAGAATGACATGCAAGGGCCGTGTTCCTGATCGCTTAAGGAAGGCTTGCACGCGGGCGATGTACGAACGTGCCATGACCGGACGTCTGCGCTCCACGGGCTTGAGAAGGGGAGCGGCGACGTAACACCACAAATCGGGGGTGTTGACGGCGATGTCCCGCCATCTATGGCAGACCCATGACAGGACTATCGGAGCAGAAGCGCGGACAGCATCATAAGTCGCCGTTCCGTACTCTTGGAACGAGGACCTTGGCTGCACGACTAGCCGCATGATATCCGCCAACAGCTCGACAGGCATGCGCTCCAAGATAGTAGGGTCAAACGATTGCGGTATTTCGTCGAGTATAGCACGCAAGCGCGCGATCTGCGCGGCATTGTCGTCGCGTTCCCTCTGCAATGCGTCGACGACAGCACGAGCAGCCTGAAGCGTGGCCACCGCGTCGACGAGTTGCCCGTGCACTGCGTCGCTGCGCTTCTCCAAGTCGTCCAAAAATTTCTGGGTGTAAGCTTTGCGCTCTGCTGCACTCGCAGCGAAAGCAGAGGGCATGGTGGTGGTGTGGAGCAAAGGAAGGGCGTGGGAAACTCCGGTTAGCCCAACTCTGACTTTGACATAATGATAAACCCAGTCTTCTTACTTATCGTGGCTCTAAGTCCTCCGATGCATTTTCTGCAGCGCTTAAAGACCACGTTGTGAAGTTGTAGCTAATGTGCGCATCCAAGTCCACACGAATGAAGGGCTCAAGGACTCAAAACGCAGTCGGACGGCTACTCCTCAGTCTACAGATATATTCATTTGAGGGCGTTCCACGGAGTCGAGTCGACGATGAGGCGAAAAATCGTGAGTTGCTTGGCAAGCAAGAGGCGTCGTGGGAAAATCCTTCAGAACCAGCGCTTCGGCGCTTTGTTCTCTTTGTATTCCGACCACACGTCGGGCACTATATAACTTAAGTGACCCGTTATGCAGTCATGTACGCTACCCCCGAAGATACAGAAGTCTCTTCTCATTCGCTAGACTCGCTTCACACGAAATCCGAAATCGCGGGCGCTTGGGACAACTTGTCTAAAAGTTGAAACGCCGCCATTGGCCCTTGACCTCTTACCATCATCTTAAACCATGGTCTGGTGCAGCTTGTGCGACCGATACTTTAGCTCTGGCCAGGCGTACTGGCAACACATCGACAACAGCGTCCGGCACGAGTGCTCGTTCTGTTACTTCCATTTCGAAGATCAGGACCAGGATCTCGACCACTTGGAGGCAGAGCACGAGCGTTGTGGCATCTGCCGCCTCTGGGTCGCTGACGGCGGCGACGCTATGCACGAGCATCGTCTGAGCGATCACGCTAATCGGTACTGTTCTCCCTGTCGCCGTGTTTTTATCGGCTCTTCGAATCTCCAATCCGTATGTGTAGCTTCCTTTAAGTTTGTGATTGCTGGTAGCTCAGGTACATTTGCAGCATCTCAACTCATCGCTGCATCGCCCCAAGGCAATTCCTTGCCCCCACCGGTCGCGCGGGTGCACGCAGTCCTTTGTGTCTCACTCCGCGATGACGCTGCATCTCGAGTCTGGGCACTGTGTCTCTGGTTTCACAAGGGCCGACGTCAACCGTCGCGTTATCGAACTCGATCGTGGACGCGTCATCAGTGATCCCTCTCGCCTGCTCACCAACGGTGGCGCACCCGCGCAGTACATCGTTACAGAACGAGCTTGGAATGGACACGCCTGGGAATGTTACCTCTGCCACGCGGAGAAGCGCTCGCGTCAAGCCTTGAACGCTCACTTAAACAGCCCGCGTCACGAGGAAAAGATGTATTTGTGCGTTGCACACGCTCCGTCTATGTAAGGAAGCTAACGATCTGCGTTTTTCAGTTGCCCTCAAAGGCAGTGTGCGCAGCGCTTCACCACGCTCAGCGCCCTTATGCAGCATATCGAGAGCGATAGGTGCGGCGTGCAGCGTTTCAAGGTCGTACAGCAGGCAATCGCTCAGCTTACGAACGGGATGAGGCGTCTGGGGCAGTAAAGCACCTTCTCCATATTCTTTTTTCTTGGTCAAGGCAATATTTCTCTGTGAAACCCTACGCTCTGACATAGTCGAATCAGCGTGAAATGTAGCACCTTAGAATTCCTTCGTCTAACAGCGTAACCTGAACGAAACCCCCATCTATTGCTAACGAGTGTAATACTATCCGACCGGAAAGGAGCGTGGTCTATTACATCCTGGGTATATCCAGACTGACATCATATTATGGAGAAGTCTTCGACTCAGCTGCAGCATTCGCGGCCGCTTCTAGTTCAGCAAAGTGCTCGCTCTTGATGCACATGCCACGGAACACGCCACCGTCCATCGCAATGAGGCGCGCAGGGGTGTCGAACTCGACGATTTTACCCTCGTGCAGCACGAGCACACGATCGTAGTCTATGATCGTCTGCAGCCTGTGAGCGATCGTCAGAAGAATGCTGTTCTTGAACTGAGCGCGGATGGTGTGCTGAATCCTGCAGAGCGAAAATTGGGTTAACCCGAATACGCCGGCATGGAAGATGATACGACGAACTTCTTGTCGGTCTCGAAGTCCTGTGGCGTGGCATTGTGAGTGGGTACGATGTGCTCGAGTTGAGGTGCTTACCACGGATGCAGTTGATTCGTCAAGTACTGTGATGCCGGTGTTGCGCAGAAGACTGTTGACCGGATGAGCGATGGCTTACTTACTATACGCAAAACGTGGGAGGAACATACGCTCGCTGGAGAAAGAAAGAGTTCAGATCAATTCAGCAATGATAGGCTCTCACTTACAGCCATGGCAATGAGCTGCCTTTGTCCCGCAGACCAGTTCGCGCCGCCTGCGCTGACCTTCGATTCGAGTGTGACGAGAGTTTGCGCCGGCGTCGCGGTTCCGCTCGCAAAGGGAGTGTTAGATGTTGACGGAACGGAGTCGGCAGGAATGCCCCCGTCTGCTGCATCGACAGGAAGTTGGACCATACGCAGGACGTTCAGGCATTCTTCGTCGGTATACTCTTTGAACGGATCCTACAGCACAGCTCAAGCATTGAAGAGCATACAAGACGAGAAAGGGAATACGCACGAGGTTGTCACGAATCGTCCCGGAGAAGAGTACCGCGTCTTGTGGGATGAGCGTCAAGCGCGCGCGCAGATCTTCAACGCCGATGTGAGTGACATCCATGCCACCGACCAAGATACGTCCTTCGTCTGGGTCCACGAAGCGGAAGAGCGACATGGCCAAGGTGCTTTTGCCGCTGCCTGTTCTACCAACGATGCCAACCTTTTCGCCCGCCTGATCACGCTACGGTCAGGGCGACCAAGTGGACCAGGGCGTAACGAGCAGCTCACCTTGACGGTGAAGGACACACCGCGCAGAACCGGCTCAAGGTCTGGCGCGTATCTGAGGACCACGTTGTCGTAGATAATGTCGGCGTTGGCGGGTGGCCAGTGAGCGGGTACATCGGGGAGATGACGCGGAGGCTCTATATAACATATCTCAATGAGAGGAACGACGGCGTAATGGCGCAAGCGTACCCGGTGGAAGAGCGATGTACTCCTCGATACGCTGCTCGCAGAATAAGAGGGGTGACATGCACACAAGTGGACTACTCGCCTCGACGCCATTCATGCTGTTCTCGGTCTGCGATCCCATGAATCAATGTACGACGGCGTTCGAGAACGGTACGCACCATCACGTAGAATAATAGTCCGTAGTAGATGCTCGTTACCACTCCCTGCGCCTGCACGAGCACAATTGCCGTAAGACCCGGACTCAGATCCAGGTACAGCGCAATCAAGGCAGACACAAAGAATGTACAGGCGCCGAGGACGTCAAATCTATAGGTCGGTCACGCCACCGGCCGGTTTGACTGTAGCGCAACTTCACGAACCGGTATCTCAGCCAGTAATCACAGACAACGTCTGCAGGAAGCCGGGTCAGCGAGTGTAGACTTGGGAAAGTTGACCCAGCCACGCACTGAGATAGAAGGCGGAATGAAACTTGTCGAGCTGCTTGAACATGGCGTCCCTGAACCTAATCTCGCATCCGAAGGCGCGCAGCCTGCGACACGTGTCTAAGTCGGGACCATTCTACCAGCAGGCCGCCAAAGAGTGAGACTCACGTTGTGAGGCCTTGAAGAACTTCTCCGAACGTTGAAACGACCGGAGACCTGATGCAACATGAGCCTGCGCGTAAACCCCGACGCGAGGAGTACACACCTTGTGGTCGACGTCAACCGTACTAAATCACTAGAGACAGAGGATCACGATGTCAGCTGCGAGTTATAGTCCACTGGGTCGGCCTACCGCGATGCTGTGATGTACTGCGATAGTCAGGTTGTGCGCTCCTCTGTTACTTGTATGACGTACTCCGCGTGCAACATAAAGATGAAGCCAGATAAGGAAGACGAGCGCGATCAGGAACGGCGGGATGCTAATAGTGACAGTAGCAGTCGCGATGATAAACGAGATGAACTGCGAGGCCGTGTAGTTCATGGTTTCCTGCAAGCCACCATCGACGCTATCGATGTCTGTCGCACTATCAGAGAGGTTTCTTCGGAATGAGCCGCGACTGGAGGCACCTTTCGAGAAACGATTGAGAATGCGACCTGCGGGCGTCTTGTCGAAGTAGCGAGTGGGAGATCGCACAACTGAATCCAGCATTTTTTCAAAGAGGACGCGAGAAGCGCGCAGACTGCTCCATATACGCGGGAATATACCTAGGAGGCGTGAGCCAAGAGTGATCTACTATTACACACCCGCTTACCACTGAGAACCAGGGCCACACTTGTGAGTTCTGCACGGCGGTTAGAACTGCAGCCACGAGACTTCATAACGATGGACGTACGAAGTGCCAAATACACCCAGATGTACGGCATGACATGTTCAGACGCTGAGGGGAACCCGAATGGCGAACGCCAATCTGCTGGCCGGTTGTAGCTTTCGCTCCACACTTGAAAAGGCGTGAGTCTAGGCAAGTTAAGTTCGGCGCTTGCGTACCTTTCACCCAGAACTTCTGGATCAGTCGCGCTGCAGAACATTCAGCGATTTAAGGCGGGAAAACTGTCTGGAGGACGCACAGCCATCCTCCAGGAACATGAACGCGAACAGGAGAAGGACAAGTGGTATCGAGGCCGCCTTGAAGTAGCCTGCATACACCTCGAGACGTACAGATCCTCTGCCCTACGGTGAGTGATCCGCAAAGAAAAGTTGAAAGCTCGCGCACCTAGCCTTAGTCTCGTTTTCAACGAGTTTCTTGGCCGGCTTCGTCACGCCCTCGGCTGTTTTGTTGTCTTTAAGCGCTACGGCTTCCTCTTTGGTGTCCTCTTGCCCGCGCTCCTCCTTCAGTTCCGTCTTCACGAGTTCTGCAAGGTCACCCGAAGCGCGAAGCTCATCGACCGTGCCTTGGGCGGTGATACGACCGTTGTCCATCTTGACCACCCAGGCCGCAACTGGGAGGACAGAGGCGAAGTGATGGGTCACGAGTACAATAGTGCGACCGCGCATGAGAGGGCCGCGGAAGCACGTTTGGATGAGCGCGGACGCCGTATGAGTGTCAACCGCACTGCAACGACGGTCATCACCCACAGGACGGACAGCGGCGTACGTACCTCAGCACGTCGTCTAGAATGACCGTTCGCGTACGTGCGTACACGGCGCGAGCTGTGGGATGGCGTGAGTCAAATAAACTTGGACTGTGAGCAGGATCAAACGTGTACCAAGGGCAACGCGGGCCTTTTGGCCACCCGAAAGCACGATGCCTTTCTACAAGAAATGTGTCAAGATGAGCGGAAACCGCAATGGGATCACATACATCACCGATCTCAGTGGCATCGCCGTCTTCGAACCTACAACCGGGTTAGCAGCCGACGCCAAGGAAAGTCTCTTGCTTACTGGTTGATGTCCTGGATCAGTACGCAGGCATTTAGTACTGCGTTGTAGCGCTGCATCGTCTTAGCTCATAGGTCTCAAAAAAAGTGCGGCGCAATACTCACCTCCTGGTCAAACGAAGATCCGAAAACACTTCCAGCACATCAGTCTCGAAGTCTGCACAGGATCATACGAGGCTCACATGTTCTCTCGAATCGTTTCTAGCCGGCGATGAATAACTGTTAGTTTGGAGGAAACATGAACGTACTGGACTCCAGCCATGGATGTTGAGCGCAGTAGCTGACGCTTTCCGAAAGGCCAGTCGCAGGATCTACGCGGTGAACGTACTTCGGAAGGAGGACCCGACCTTCCAGGCACTTCATCTCCCCGAGGAGAGCGGAAAGAACTAATAAGGGATTGACCGCGTCAGATGGTAAATTCGGGATTGATAGAGACTTTGATACGCACGAGACGACTTCCCAGAGCCTGTCGCGCCAGTAATAACCGAGAGCTGTCCGCGTGGGAAGACGACATTGATATCCCGCAACTGGAACGTCGCGTCGTCTTCAACCTGCTCCTCCGCCGTATCGCTCTTTTCCGCTTTTCTAAAGTACTGCAAAGGCGACTTCTTCCACCACGCGGGGCTCTTGTCCTTGCCCTTCGGTTCGGCCTTCTTGTGCGATGTACGATACCACTCGAAAGAAGCGTTGGCGGCCCCGAGACGAGTATCGAACTGACCGGCACCGTTGACGGATTCAGAGTCACGTTTGAGCGACGAGACCCACTCCGGGACTTCCTCTTCGCCCAGGAACTCCTCGATACGGCCGATCGCGGTCCTCAGAATCCCATAGTAGCTGAATACAGTTGGAATCTGACCATAGTATATTCCGTTAGCGAAGCGTCTTATAATGTACGAGCAGAAGCGTACACTGTTCAGTTGCGATGTGAGCGTGCTCAACGCCAAAATCGTAGGGAAGGCGATGGCGACGGTGAGCTGACCGCCGACAACGCCCGTGAACCAGGCAAGATTGACGCAGGCGATGATGATGGGTACAATGTTCCATGTCAGTCCGAAGAGGCCGCGCACGACTTTGAACTTGAACAAATACGCCAGTTCGTCCTCACGGTAGCCCAAGATGCGCTTAATCCAACGAGTCTCCCACGCAGAGAACTTCACGAACTACCCGCGCGAGTGAGTACACATATAACCGGTCGGGCTGGTACTGTATACCTTGATCGACTGGAGGAGCTCGTTGATACTGCGCATACGCAAGTCGCGCGTTTGCAAGACAGTACGTTGCATGTTCATCATCTTTGTCGTGACGAGATAGCTGTACGGAAGCACCTTTCGTGGTCATCAGCACGGCGTCCAGAGGTATGGTGCGGAGCTAGCTCACCACCAGGAGGAAGACGTATCCCACAAACGCCGAATAGCCGAGGAGGGAGTAAAGGAACCAGGCAGTAATCCCAATGACAAATGGAACATCCGCCAGCATCTGCGAGAGCGTCAGCCGTCAGTGAACCACCTCTGGAACGGGGGGTACGCACGTCCAGGATCATAGGTGCGTAGTTAATCCTAACCACGTCAACTGAGACGAGCGAGACGAGTTTGCCCATATCCGCAGCGCGAGTGTCGGGTTTGCCTTCTACCGCTTTAGCCTTTGGATCGACGACGCCGGAGGTATCGATACGCGTGAGCGCCTTTGTGTAAATTTCTCCAACCACCTCGGCGCGAGCGCTGACGTGACGTGAAAATCAGTAAAGCTGACAGGGCGGTTAGAAGAACACTGACCGGATGATGACGCGCCGCATGAGCTGCCCACGAAGAACCGATTGATGCGCCTTCATAGCCATAGCAGCGAACGACAGCGCCGCGAAAAGGTACGCGCTCCGGACATCACGCTGGTACACCTCCTTCGGCGCCCAAATCAATGCGAGCAAATGATAATCACGCTCGGCGCCGAGTGCGAGGGATTCGGTATCTTCGGCCAATACTTCGATCGCAGAGAGAATACGATTGAGTAGAATCGGCTGCACCGAGGCAAGTAATGCGCCGGCCATCTGTGCAATATTCATGAGTTATAATCAGAAGCGGCGACCACTGGCAGTATACGCACTGAGAGACAGAAGTTAATCGCGATATCGCCCAAGTTGGCCATAATAATGCGTGTCAGCATCGGCCGTCCCGCGCTGCCAGTGCCAGTGTCCAGTGTCAGTCACTAGTACAGGTGTTCGAAATAGACTTGCCGAAACGAGGCGAACTTGCGCGCGAGCAGACGCGACCGCGCGTCAATAGCCAATTTCGGAACGTCACTGTCTTCCAGAGCGCCGGTCCTCGCGCGTCTCATGACTGTAGCGAGCCAGTTAACAGTCATCCATTGGCCCAACGTCGCGTAATCGTCCATAGCAGGCGGTGGCCCCTGCACAAGATCAATGTGAGTCTCCCACGTGAAGACCACTCGAGCAGTATTGTACGGACCTCTTTGCCGAAGTCAGGTTTGCCGATGTAAGGATTGAGAGGCATCGCGAGGACGAGTAGGAATCCGAGCGTGCACAATGCGAGGTGGCCCATATAGAGAACCCGCACCGGACTGAGCGAAGCGGAAACAGAAGTACTGACTATTCCGTAGAGATATACGTCGAGCACTGCTTGGAAGAGCGAGAGAAGGTAGATGATGAAGAGCGGGTATGGTGGGCGAGCGGGTGGGACGAAGAGCGGCATGAGCGTCGCGTAGGTCTGAAGTGCTTTGTAAGCTTCAGGTAGAGAAATACGGAGAGGTAGGGAAATGCGGAGGGGTAGTGATCATGATACTGTACTTACCCATACACCAATAGATGTTGCGAGGGGAATGTACGCGTCTGGATCTCCGGCCCTAATGGCATGGACGAGGAGCGCAACGCGACCCGCCAACTCCAACGCGCCGATCGCGACGAACAACAGACTCTTCCTCGTACGGGCGTGATCATGAGACTTGACAGTCCCAGTCCCAGTCCCAGAGCGCGGGAGAAGTGGTGTCGCTTCAGTGACTGCTCCATCATGCGGGATGTGCCCGAGGTCGAACGCGAGTTCCTCCTCGATGTCGCCGTCGGCTTCAAGGCGTGAGCTTCGAATACAAAACACAACTTACACGAAAACGGAAAACTTACTGATAATATTACTGAGCACAGTCCGACGCGTAGCCTTCCCGCGCCGACTATAGCTACTCACAAACGCGACGAGCGCGCCGAGGACCGTGACGGCCGGAAGAACGCTCGCGACTGCAAAGTGCAGCTGCAACACGAGCGGCTCGCCGTCCATCGCAAGAGGCAAGAATGGAATGCTACTCGCCAAACACCGCGCTGTCCGGTGATAGCGACGATGCTCGGCGCCAGTCACGGTGACTTCTACTTATAGCAGGCGCATTGCTGCGGAGGCCGCTGCGGCCCCGGGCCCGCGCATATATGTCAAGTGTCAAAGACCCCGATCTGGGGAGTCACGCGAGGGGGCGCAGCATAGGGAGAGGAAAGAGATAGTAACGGGTGTATCGGCAAGTATGGCCGATTGCGGAATCCTAGCCATGATCAGAGTCGACAACAAAATGCTACTGTTTTCAATCTAGAGTACTATACAACTACCCTGATGGTTCTAACTGTAGCGAGGTAAGCGAGATACATATGGAGAGTATGTACTATTGCAAATGTTCCACGAGCTTGAGCGCCGCGGCGCAAGTCACGGCGATAAGCGGCGCACACAGATTCTAAAACGGAAGAGTCAGATGAAGTAAAGTGAGACCCGCACAGGGAAAGAACGTACCGCGATAAGCAAGTACCCCGCCACGGCGCCCTGGTCCACTCCAACCGTATCCGCCAACGTCGCGAGCACAACAGCACTCGGACCCGTCGGGACGAGTATCAGAAGGAACCACACCAACGGGTCATCTCCATATACTCCCCTCCTCGCAGTAGCCCATACAAATCCCAGCGCGAGTAAGGGCATGATTGCAAAGCGTACGGAAAGTGGAATCAAGATGCTGCGCGCGTTGGGTCTGTCGGAGGAAGAGGTGACGGCCAGTTCGGCGCCGACGGCGAACATTTGGAGGGTGACGTAGATGTTGCCGAGCTTTGAGATGGGGTCGAGGAGGGGTACGTTTAGTGCTCCGTCTGAGTCGTACAGGACGTGGTGAAGAGGCGGGATAGCCTGGAACGTTGTTAGCATTACGACTTTGTCCAGAGTGTGCAGTACGTACAGAAAGTAGGACAGCGACGATAGCACCGATGAGCGGCGGGTTCAAGAAGCCGAAGACCTTGGACACCCATCGTAGACGACGCGGTAATCGAAACTTGGGGAAGTTCGGCGTGTCGTCGAGCGTATCAAGCGGCTCGGTTATCCGTCCACGCAAGCTCTCCTCGTCGTCGCTGTCGTCCTCGTCGTGCTCCGCCAGAAGACCAACATGTTCTGTGTCCTGGATAGTCGGCAGCCTCGACGACGACGACCGTTTATTTCCGCCCTCCGGCAGGTCGTGTGCGAGGATCTCAGGCCCGGCCATGAAGGTAATACATTGCTGCACGACGACGTTGAGCAGGATGAGTGACTTGGCGCGGTCGAGCACTTCGGAGCGTGACTCTCCCGAACGCTGTAGCGCGTCAAGGACACCGAGTTTACTGAGCGCGTCGAGCAGCTAAGATGAGAGACTATATTTAGGTCGTGCGCGATATCTATAATTGAAGCACGTCGAGGGTGACGTACCATGAGCGGGAGGGCGGTCGCGTTGGGACGACCGGAGGCGACGATCGTCCACGCTGGAAGTTTGAACACCCGCTGCACGACGTTAAGCAGACTTGTCACGGCGAGGAACGTATCACGCACCTGTGCAGCCCATCCAATCCCATGCGCGACGCCGGTGCTCACGGCGCCCCAGACAGGCACAATCCACGCCGCCTTGAGCAAGCTGAGCGACAGGTCCTCGCCGATCTGGTCGACGAGCAACAGGGGCAGGAAGATGGTCGAACAGAGCTTGGCGATGCGTCGGACGGCGGCCTTGTCGAGCAGGCCGGAGCGGGCGCAGATGAAGCCTGCGGTGAAGACGACGAGGACGGAGAGCGTGCCCTGGACTGCGCCCAGCAGCGACGCGCCAACTTCACTGCTCATCGTCTGGGAAGAGTGGCGGAGTTGACACGGGTGCAGTCTATTCCAGGATCGGTGGCGCTGCACATTGCGTCATCGCGTATGCGTCTATTCTGAGCGTGAGGACAATGCGTTTTGGAGGTTGAGGAGGAGGCCGTTGCGCGCCAAAGTCCGACAGTCCGCCACTTGATAGAACAACATTCTCCACATTCGTCTGTACTCATGCCACAGGAATACCAACATCACACAACACCAAAGTGCGGGACCTTAAAGCCAACGCTCAAGTCGCGAGCGGCAGAGAAGAGCTCTCTGTCCTCCGTAGACATAAGCGGGAACTCGTCAACGACCTTGTGATCGGGCGGGAAGACATCCTCATCGTCCTCGCAAATGGTCCCTTGAGCAGGCAAAGTCCCGTCGCGGAAGTACGCCCGAATGTACTTTGCAGTGCACAGTGACGCCGCCGCAATAGAACAGTGCTAGACACAAGTAAATATGCAAGTAAATCAGGTCATATGGAGATGCCGACGCAGTCTGAGAACGTACTCCAGGGCTGTTCTGCGTCAATACGACAGCGTCCTTGAACCCTTTCGCCATCTTCATAGCACTGTATCGTAAAGAAATTCGGCCTCAGCAGGTGAGCATAGAGAGGAAGTACGTACGCCCACAAAGGAGTCACCGGATCCGCCGTGTTTCCGATAAAGAGCATCGGGAAGCTCGTATTACCCACAAACGGGCCTAAAGACATCCACACGTCAGCCTCTCCGCAGAGATTGTTCCCTGCGCACTGTTGTAACGTTCCACAGGACGAACTTTCCATGCGCTGTTCAGCCTTTGGGTGAGACGCACTGACACCGTGACGATACCGGTAAACTTACGCGCACTGAGCATGGGCGGTCCACATGTCCGCAAAACTCGACAATCGGGCCATGTTAGCATAATGCTCCTTCAGTTGTGGCAAATCGTGTTCCACGACGTCCGCGTCGCCGCATGCGATCGCAACCGTCGTCTCTTCGACCGACTCCGGCACGTCCGTGCAGCTGCATCGCCAGGACGACGGATGCAATTCCGACAACGCATAAAGTGGCTGGCCGTTTCCCCTTTCCACCTCTGCGAACGCTTTGAAGAGTGGTGGAAAACTCGTAACGGGTTTATACAGCGCGCGGAAGATGCGTTCGCGCGCGAGAGCGTAGTCGACGAGACCGTATATCGAGCCGTTACGCACTGCGATAGGCTCGGTCTTGAGACGTTGCAAGATCGCGTCGAGTCGTTGGCCGACTAGCTCTCCCGTCTTTTCGTGTAGAGGACATGAAGAGGAGGCGGCGCACGAGTCGAAGAGGGTGGATAATTCTTTGTCCGTATCCATGAGGTTGTTGTCCCATGCTCCAGAATAGTAGTTCTCAGTGTCTACAACTCCTGAATGGGTTGAACGTAAGCACCGTGATACTAGTACTTATGCGTGGTCGTGCGACTTGCCGTCAACGATGATTCGCCCAACGTTGTCCTGTCAATGCAAAACCCCGCGTTAGATGAGATTTCACTGGTAGTAGTGAAATACGAACCGGGAACATAGAAGCGAACGTAATCCCAAGTACACTCCCATACGAAAAACCCCAATAAAGCAACTTCTCACATCCGTCTCCGTGGGCTTGAGTAATCCGCAACATATCGCGCGCAACGAGGGCGGTGGACATATGCTTCGCCGTGATTGAGTCTAGTACGAGGTCGCTCATGATCTTCCAGTACCCATAAAGCTTCGCGAGCGCGTCTACAGTAACGTTTATCGGCGGCGGAAGCTGCAACTGCCATGTCATGCGTTCTGCTTCGGTCTGTAGAACGGCTAGCTTTGGGGTCGTGCGTCCAACACCTGAAGTTTCCTTCTGTAAGTAATTTATCATAATACGGACAAAGGATGGTGTTTTTACGCACCTCGAGGGTCGAAGCCGATCATGTCATACTCGTCCCCAATAATCTTGGACACGTTCGCTCCGATACTGTGAACGGTCTCTACGCCTGATTCACCCGGTCCCCCCTGCCGAGAGCGCATGAGAAAACACGGAGGACATGCCCATGAGCTTACAGGATTGAATAAGATCGGCCCACGCCATTTCTCGTGTCCGACTGGATACTTGGCTGGGTACTTGATGAGCGCCACAGCAGCTTTTCGGCCGTGCGGTTTCGCGTAGTCAAGCGGCACCTGAGAGAGAGAGAGAGGGAAGAGTAAGGATTTCGCAATGGGGAACAGAGACGTTAACGTTACCGCGAGTCGGGCGCACTGGAACGGCTCCTCGTAGCACCTGACCCATTCTAATGTTTCGCTAGGAGGAAGCTGCCAGTGTCCGAGTACGAGATGGCAAAAGTAAGTTGATCGACATCTACCCAGTCTCGAATGGAAGCAGTCTTGCCTTGTACCAGTCGAAGTCGTCTGCAAAGCGTGCCGCATGGGCTTCAGAGGGCGAGAGCGAGATAGGGGCCGTGACGCGGCTATAAACACGACAGAATCCGTACACGCATGCGCAGAGTGCGGCGGCCAGCAGACAATGTCTGGTAATACGCGTACGACCACCCGGCTGGGCAGACGGCTCGTGCAAGTCGTTGATTTTACTCATCGCGGTGAGGGGTGAGAGGCAAGCGTGGGCAGTCCTGCGCAGTACTGTACTCAACTGAACCCGTTTGTATAGACGCCGAAGACATGACTGCGCCTGTCCATGCATACTAGTACTCGAGTACATAAGGCCGGGATTAATGAGAACAATCCAGAAGAAAGTTAAGGTACTGAGCATTGACGACGGGACGAGGACATGGATGCACAGGCCCGCGCGCATCGATAGTTGCTGGCCGTTGTATTCAATGACCACGGAGACGAGAGGATGTAAGATGACTGTCATGAAGCATCAACCTTAGTGGCGCGCGGCGTATCCGTTCCTCTATGCGCGACGCGGAGGCAAGCAACCGCAAGCGAGATGTCGACAGCAACGAATATGACCGAGAGCTCTCAACGGAATGTCACCATGATGATGAGGATATACGTGCCGGTGTCGTCTGCAAAACCCGCGCCGTAGTCGTAGGCGTTCTGGACGTGTCGACTGACTCGGAAGTCTTGCCGATGTCACGTATCCACCGCGCGTAGAACGGTGCCGTCAAAGACGGATCTATGAAACCCAAAAGCCTCGAGTTCTTCACGACGCAAACTTGAGGGAGATAACTGCGTGCTCCACGCTTTGGGTGCGCCAACACGTGCCGGGATTCTACGGATCCCATCTCCGAGTACTCCGTCCGGGATTTGAGAACTGCAGAGTCGATTCGCACATTTGCGTTTCATTGCGGAAAGCCTCTGGTCTCCGCGGCGTTTCCTGCGTACTGTGGTGGAGGATATTGCGCGTCGTTCGCCCGTGGAGGGGCGCCGGCAGTGGAAGGCAGAGCAGGGAGCGCCGTCGCAGGAACACGATTGAAGTCGTAGTGTGTAGCAGGTGGTACGGGCGAAGTTGACGGGGCTCGTGGCGCGTAAAGAGGTAGAGGCTCGTCGTCGTCCCCGTCCTCGCGTCGCGTCCTCCTCCCATCGGTGCGCGGTGTAACTTGCCACGACCAATTGGACGCGACGCGCGGAGGTCCGCTACTGCGACAACGCAATGTAACCCAGACGATGACGACTATCCCTACTTCAGTGCGCGTCAGTTCTAGCAAACACTGATAGAGCGAACATGACAGTAACGCACGCGCAGAGCCTATAACAATAGGCGCAACAGACCCGTCCAAAGCGCGTACGCCATGCGCGTGGAAGAGCGTAGCGAGGAGAACGAGAACGAATCGGTCTTGCGGGTTCATAGCGCGTGTCGATGGTTTGAGGAGGACTCGGATCGAGTGCCATGGCACTATATAAAGTGTCGCAGAGTTTTACCCCCGCAGTTGCACCGCCGCGTCCGGGATTCCAGCGGCAATGAATGCTCTTACGCGATACGCCGATATTAGGGAACGAAATGTGATCGGCCTGAGGCCATCCTAGTGTTCCTGCAGCATCTACGAGCTGTCGAGTCGCGCGGGCGGCGTGGCTGCATGGTTCGAGTCGCGAGCCTCTGACTGTCGATGCTCCGGGAGCTGGATCCAATGAGCTCCGTGCAAAGTCGACACGGGTAGTCGAAAGAAGCGCCTGAGCCGTCGCATTCGTCACGGACACCATGACTGCACGACGACAGCGCGACTGGTGTCGCTGCGGCGCGCTATGTGAAACGCTTGGTCACTGGTGTCCGCGTCCGTCGCGAGAACGAGAATCAGACGCGCGGGTTGTAAGAGTTGCGTAATGCTGTGGGTCCTCTGTGATAGCTAAGGCGAAGAAGCTGCGCGTGGTTGTGCCGTCGACTCCTCCTGCAGTCCTGGACCTCCTGAAACAAGCGCTCTCCAACCGCACATGCACGCGCAGATGGACGGCAGGAGTTGGAAAGTCGTGATATCGGCCATATCAGATATATCAGCTGGCTGTACAGCGTTGCAGAACGGAATCAACGAGGGCGAGAAGGAGAGAGGTTCGGGCACTGCCGTGCGTGGCCGCGGATGCGGGACAAACCCATTCAGGGAGTGGTCCACAGAGATGGTGAAATTGATAACTCATATCACGCCGGGATTTTTTATCAGTTTAAATGCTGATTGACTCCAACCGTAGGGGAGTAGGAGAGCAAGCTCAATCAGCGAATGATCTTATACGGAAGGCGACAAAGCTCACCTACATGAAGGATTGGATACCGCCGCACAGGTTTGAAATCAGACAAAATGTGTGCCTTTAAAGATCTTTTTTGGCACTCACTCGGAGCAAGTTTGGAACGCCCATTCCACGAGTACAGTGTCGTCCGGGCGCGGACTGCAACCGTGACTACAGCGCATACCAGACGCGAAACGAAATCTCAAGGCATTTCTGAAAGAAAGGTCCTGCTGCGACAACATTCCGATCACGATCACCGAGCTCGCGCTTTCCAGTGTCCGGATGCAGCCGTGTGGGTGGCACTCGAACCACCGAGTTTGAAGCGCGTAACTCCGCTCGTCTCTCTCTTCTGCTCACCACCACGATGGCGCAGTTCACCGACTTCGACGCGTATCGAGAGGCCTCTTTCGTGGACCCGACAGCCAATGGCCCCACAGCGCATCCTACAGGCAGGGCGCAGCAGTTCTATGGTCAACCCTCTCCGCAAGACGCGGGTGGGTTCGACGTGTTTTCTTTCGACCAGTCAGCGCTAGGCGATGGCGCCTTCAACGGACTCATATCCAACTCGGCGGGAGTGTCGGGCACGGGATATATGCCTAGCGCAGAGGATATGCTGAACTTGACACAGTTGGTGGGTTGCGCTTCATCGCGAGTCGACTAGAACTGAACTGACACGCGCACGAAAGGGATCCGGAAGCGATCTTCCATCCCTGCAGGTCCTCGCGCATGCCACAAACACCTCGCAGTATGCGCACATGCAGGTACGATCTCGTCGATTCGAGTTGACTCGTACTCATGTTCATCGACTAGAGCAACATGCAAACCGGGCGCGACAGGTCCTGGTCTGCGTCGTCGCGCGTTTCGATGGCGAGCGCAGTGGGAGACCAGCGCGCAACACTCTTCCCAGAAGTCCCACCCGGCATGTATCCCAGCACGTTTCCGAACGTTTCGCCAGCCATGGAGACTGCCCAACACGCGCACCACTCGCAGTATGGGAGTACAAATGCCTTTGTGCCTCCGCTGCCCGAGCCGCCCCACTTCCAAAATCCAGATGCATCCCGCGCCTACCTCGCCCAGCCACCGCTGTCGACCAGATCGTTCTCCATCCCGAGCATGCAGACGCAGACTTCCAGCCCACAAGTTGCCGCACCCGGGCCGTCGACGCCGCACGGCCAATTCGAAGTGCAGCCTGCTTCGTCGTACACTCGCCGTAAGAAGCGGTACACCGAAGAGGAGAGCGATGGTCGTCACGAGCGCGGCAGTGTCGAGGCCTCTGCAAAGCGACAGCGTCGAGATTCAACACGCAATATCGATGGTTTGCAAGCGGCTGAACACGTGCGTCCGCCTTTCGCGATCTGGAAGCTCGGTAGATACTGACGATGATAAAGAATCCCTTCGCGACGACTCCGTCCGCGCAAGGATACCAGCATGGCGCTGCAACCGCCCCCGACCTGTACCTCTCAACTGGTATCCCGCTCGACCAGATCCCAGAGCTCGACGCGTGGGATGGCGGTCCGGAGCAGCAGCAGTTTGCGCAACAGCCCACCGCGCATTCCCTTCCGGCTTCGAGGAAAGGATCCCGGCGTAACCTCACCGCCAAGATGCGTCAAGACCTTGCGCGTATGAAAGCCGCACGAGATACGCGACTCCAAGCGAGAGAGCCAGCGCCAGCGCCATACGATGAGCACGGGCCAATCGACACCCCGTTCCCTCAGACGGGATACGCAGCGAACCTTGGAAACGACCTTGTCGCCAGATCGTCGTCAGAACTCGCGAATCCAGCCAGCAAATACTCTGCGCAGGCGGCGCCGGGCGACTGGGGCGAGCGAGCGATGAACGAAGCTTATGGCGTCGTCAGCGCGCCTGGACCGGATCTCCAGGACAGCGCTCCGGTGAACGAGCTGCTCGCGACGCCTTCCTTCGAGCAGGTATCCCAGCGCGAGTACGATGCAGCCATTTTCCCCGATCTCCCCATGGGTCCGGCACCCGTGAACTCCATGCAAGGGCAGAATCCATCCGCCCGCAACGGAGATTGGGAGGCATGGCATCACCACTCGGGCGACCCATCGTCAGTCGACGCCTTCGTCAATCATCCAACAGGAGGGAGTCACGCGACGTCGGACTGGTTGGCTATCAGCTCTGTGAGCATACGGGCCCCAGCGCCTGGCCCAGAAGAGTTCTTCGGTCGCGTCGAGCTCGTACCACCGCCAACAGGCGCTCTACCGTCGTCATCGTACAATACGGGAGGGGCTACCGGCCAGTACGACGGCATTCTGCACGAGCGTCCCGGAGCCTTCGCGGCCCCCAGTCCGCTGCACGGCGCGGAGCAC
Organism: Exidia glandulosa HHB12029; assembly: GCA_001632375.1. Taxonomy (NCBI): domain Eukaryota; kingdom Fungi; phylum Basidiomycota; class Agaricomycetes; order Auriculariales; family Exidiaceae; genus Exidia; species Exidia glandulosa. The sequence goes on from KV426408.1 coordinate 29,642, forward strand.
ACTCATCGAGGCACGGGATGCCCCTCGCGCTGCCAATCGTGTCACGGTGCACCGAGCGCGGGCCATTCGCACGCTTTCCCAGACGAACGTGAGTTTGGGGTTATAGCTCGTCATCTAGGCTCACGTACCTCCAGATTCGCAGCCTAACGAGGACGACGGTCCGGTCGCGGAGACGAGCAAAGTCGGGGCAAAGCGAGCGTCCACCAGCCGCCGCGGCGCTCGCGGGAATAACAAGACAGGCACTGCAAAGCGCGGCCGACAAGCAGGTTTGTGCCACTCGTCCAGCTCGCTCTGCTCCCATTGCGCCGTCGAGTGCTGATGAGTATGTCGTGACAGGTACTCCTGCTGTCCGGTCCGCTTCCAAGTCATCTGGATCTCGTGTCCAGAAAGATAACACATTCACAACCACCAAACCGCCGCGACCGCTTGAGCACCTGCCCGAGATCGTTCTAGGCGAGACGCCCTGCCCGTTCTGCGTGGATTACATGATCCGCACGAAGAACAAGAACAGCCCTCTCCCCAGCATGTGCCAGGCGAGGGACCATTTCTTTGGACACAACAGAAACGCGCCGTGCCCAGCCCTCGTATTCTGGTGCGTCTCGTGGCCGATCGACGGCGACCCGGTGGGGATCCCCATCATCGGCGAGATCATCGTCACCCACTGGCCGGACGAGGTCGCAGGGACGAAGGAGAAGGACTGGTTCACATATCGTATGTGGGGCACGAGGACGCTGCTTAGGCCGGAGCTGCTTAGGTGGTGGAAGGGTTTATCGGAGGAGGAGAAGGACGAGATTCTCGGGAAGGGGAAGAACGAGTAGGCGACGGAACGATGGAGACGGCGAATGGACGATAGACAACCAACGCGTGTGAATGTAGATAGCGGCTGGAAATGTTGGTGACTTGACTGACGAATAGGAATGGCGAGCGTGCAGGGCTTTGGGTCACGGGGAGAGATGAGTGTGAACATGTTAACTCCCTGAACGGCGAGTCCAATGACCGAGACCTGGACATGCAAAGGTAAGCAGAGAGCAATAGAACATCGCACCGTAATAGTAGTCTGCTTGAAGCGACAACGCATGGGTAGTAGATGGACCGACCCGCGGAGTAGGCGCCGGCGCTGAAAGGGAGATCCACGGACTGAAGGGGCCACGTACGGCCAGGATACAGTGACATTCCAGAGGAATATACGTCCAGTTGCATTCAAGTCTGCGCGGGGACGAAATGCGTCGGAATAAGCGATGACGCGACAATGGAGCGATGGAAAATGCGATTTTGCGACCCACCGCAAAGCTTATATATAAGCAAAATGGTCCTCCACGACCCCAGCGCATGGCTTGAAAGGTAATTCGGAGTTCATAGAGATTACGGCTGCGAGGCGAAGTGCAGAGGTAATTACCTCGGGAGATCCAGGACCACGCTCCAAAATCGGACTGTCAAACCGTCTTTCCTCGACGCGACGTGGGAAAAGATCATAAACCTCCAGGCCACGCAATACTATAGCCGCAGATCTTCGCCAGACTATTGAGTAGGAAAACGTATGAAGAACAAGACTTTTCATCTCGGTAAACAGAATCAGAACATCGTCCCAGAAGCAGAAATGCATTCTATTCCACAGCTCGATAAAACGATACCGATGTCTCGCTACTTGGACGTGTAACGAATCAACGGTATCCATTAGCAGCGAGCAGTGAGCATTGCTCTTCCGAGAACGGGCGTACACGACGAGAACACGCTTACTAGTAGGCTCTTCGACTTCTCTGCGCTTCACCTGCCTCATCCTACACAAGGACTGTCTGGAATAGGCAAGTATTAGAGATGAGAAGGCAGAAGGGCGGCACACGCACCTCACACGATTACTCGGCGTGGATAGCGTGAAGTAGGCCACGCCGACCAGGCGCGGGATGACACGAATCGTCGTACATGCACACTGTCAGTCATCGAAGGGATGCGCCACTGGCCCGCGGCGAGTTGACGTACGAACGAATTCGAGGACACCGAAAAGAAGCATTTCGATTGCATTCAGGCGAGGCGGTGATGGTGGTGGTGTACAAAGGTCCTGGGACATACGATCACACAGCCTCGAGACAAGTGCACGCATCGTAGGCCCTTCAACGAACGACGGGTAGGGCAGCAGGCAAGTTCCACGACGCGAACGGACTCTCAGGATCAGACGCCTTGACGCCGAACGCGATAACATAGTGCGCGAGGACGAGCTCGAGCTCTTCCACCTCGTCCAGCATCTCGAGCTGTGCGATTCTACGGTAGTGCAAGTGGTGGTTAAGACGCACAAGGACGGAAAGATAGGAATGCCAGACGGACCTCGCACGTTCCTCAGACGATATATGGGTGGCGCGGATGGTGCGCAGGCTGAGTGCGCGTTGGACCGTTACGAAGCCTGTTTGACGGAAGCGGGCTGCCTGATCGTGAAGTGTGGGGTATGCGTCGACGCCTGGGAGCTGGACGTTGCGTGCCTGCAGACATGGCGTCAGCGCTACGCAAGTACAGCACAATGCTACGCACGAGCAAGTTCTCGCGCATGACGCGTCCAAAACCGTCGTTCAGCCCAAACATCTCGTAGACCAGCCCGCCCGCGACATCGAACGTGTTCGCCGCCCATCTTAGAACACGATCTGACGCGGCGCGGTCCATATATACGAGTACACATTCCGCAACGATGAGGGTCGGGATGGAGGGATCGAGCATGCCGCGTGCGACGAAGGGTTGGAGTGTCTGTGCGGGGTCTTCGCGCAGGTCGACTGGAGCGAGAACGTATCGTGGTGATTCGAGGCCTTGGCCTCCAAGAGCTACGCTGCGTTGAAGGATCGGTGAATATGTGCGAACACAGTTAGACTAATCGTCTACGCACTGAGTGTAACGTTATCGCCGAGCACGGCGCTCAACTCCTTCGACTTGCGAATAGCCATCGCTTTGGCCAGCGTATTCTCGGGCAAATCCACTTCCAGGTAAGCGTGCAGTGCGTCTTTCAACGGTCCTGTCTAATTTGCATTAGCATCGTAACTTCAAGTCCCCTTTGTGACGCTCACCGAAATCCTCCAAAACCTAGAATCGCTCCCCGCGCCGACGCTGATGATCTGTTTCTTGACGTCGACGCCACCAGCCACGAGCCACTCGTCGACCAGAGTGTCGAGGGCGGTCGCGCGGACGTGAGTTCCGTGGTTGATCAACGGTGGGCGCGGCGTGGCGAAGCGAGCTCGGGGAACGAGATGGTGGGCGAACTGGTCGAATAAGTATCCTTTAGATATTGCAGATAGACGAGCTTGGGCGGCGTCGCTGTCGGTCGAGCGGACCGCCGCGTCCGTATCGCGCGGTGCACGTGCTGGCGCTGGCGGGAGCATGATGACAAGGCGCGCTTTCGGATCGGGCCGGCGAGCCTCCTTGCTTCCCTCTTCCATGAGCAATTTCTAACCTCAAAACGTCTCTCTCATGCTTCCCTTTGACTGTCTCCATATACTCCCTACCGCATCTGTACATTACGCGCTCCTGCGACACATGCCTCTGTTCGCCCCACCAGCCCTTGCCATCTATATTCTCCGTGCTCGAAATCTACCTCTGCGAGATCGCGAGCACGTCCGCTACTCAGCTTAATGTGGGCTCTTGGCATATTGCAACGGCGAATTTCTCAGTGTCCGCACTACTGAGGCGGATTGCCAGACGCGGCAGTGGCGGCTGTAAGAAGCGCGTCGACCGTGCTGAATGCGGCGCTGTAGCTAAATGGAGAGGATGCGAGTCGAACGGGCTCCCAGGTCGTGGAAGACGTATACTAGTTGAGTTCCGAGGTCACGTTGGCCGTACCGCCAGTGAACGGTTGCTTGATGCGGAGAATCTGCTCCGCGCGCTGGTAATATTTTTCGTGCTGAGGTCCTGCGCTACGGCGGAGGGGAACTTTGCGAGCGCCGCGCTGCTAAGTCTATGCACGCGAGATTATTAAATACGGAGATACTGTTTGAAACGACAGACGTACCCGTTCCAAACTGTAGACCGTCCACCGAGGGCGAAGACGGCGCCGCCCTGCCACTGGACATCCTTGCTCTCGACTGCCCACTCGTTCTTACTCGCCGATCCTACTACCTCCCACCGTTGAGTTCTTCCTTGAAGCATACCAATAGCGTAAGTCTCCTTAACTAGTTTTAGTTGTCCAATCTTCAACGCATTCACATGTACACCAGGACTACGAGCCAGAATCAACTTCCGTATATCACAAGCCTTGAATAATACCGCAGTATCGTAAACTTCCAAAAAGGATGTGAGAGGCGGGCAATTTTCTTTTTGTGCCCGCTGTCTTGCCCGCCTCTCACATCTCTTTTGCCCCCGCTTGCCACTCCGTTCCAGTTAGTAATCCAGATCCATCCATCCGTTCCAGGTTAGTATCTACTTAGGGGCATGCCGGAGCACTCTATGGGACGCGGGGACCTTTTGTCCCCGACTTCTTGGTCCACTCCGGGCTTACTGCTTTTACGTCCGCACTGCGGAACTCTAATTCCAACCGATCCATCCGAAGCTATTGATACAGTTCCGATCATGGCTGACCTGGGGCGGGCTCGAACTCGGGAGTCACAGCGCCTGCAGTCGCTGATCGGCCCGAGTGCTGAGCCTTGTGCGATAGATGCCAATACTCTATCACGCCCACGAGAGTACAACTGCGCGTGCTATCCACATGATGGACACCTTACACTTTCACCTCAACCGACGGCCGCCTTGAGATGATCGGCGCGAGGCAAGCCTTCGCCGTGGCCCGACTCGGAGGCATTCGTGGCCACACACACCTAGTACAGTACTACTTTTGGAATCGTGAAACTCGACACTGTCGATGCTGCGGCCCAACTACTAACTAGATTCAGAACGGATGTTTGAAAGTCCATGAAGTATAGAGAGAAAGTACTACGATCTCAATCCCTTTGCATTGGACCGAGCGTCGGTCGCGGGTACTAGTATGGTGCTTCCCATCAGTGCTGTAGCATTTCCGTCACTGTCAGTCCTACCCCTTTTTGAGCGTATGATTGTCCCGAATCCGCGGCCCACGGTAGTGGCCGAACCACTCTCTTTCCTTAAGCGCGAGCCGCGTGAGACTACGTAACTGTTCCCCGGCGGGGTCAGTACTGTTGTATGCGCTTCCAATCTTTGTTTGCTCCTACTAGCAATAACATCCAGCTGTCGGAATCGTTGCGACACAGTACAGACACTGTCAGACAGTAACAGTAATAGCACCTCGATGGGTGGACTCTTGCATTCAACAGCGGCAGTTTACTCTGCCGCCGCTAGAAAAGTCGAGTCTCAGCATTGTCGAAGAGTCTCGCAACTCACCTTCCCGCATTCCCCCAAGCGCTGGCAACTCGCGTCGGCCCGCCGCCTACAATCTTGCCTGTCCCCGACCAACCAATCTGCGTCTGACGTGTAAGTTGCGACGAGTCAGAGTTTTCTTCGTTGCAGACTTTACGGCGGCATGATAGTGAGTCTGATGCTCAACTTGAATATCAACGTCCTTCCGCAGGCTCCAACGTGACTTCCGTAGTAGCTTCCTACCCATAGATTGTCCAGCCTAATGAAGCTAACTAACTCACTTGTGTCCAGTATTGTTCAATTGCGGTGACCTCGCTGAGTACCTCGAAGTACTTCGAATTCCGCACCGGGACTTTGCCTGCTCGACCATTTGCGAGGACGACGACCTTTCCGCCCATAACAGAGGTCACGGCCAACACCTCAATGATGGCTACAGAGGCCAGAGAGCTGCTCTATGCAGCTCGTGACTCAAGCGCAGGATTTGACGTCCCAGACTTTCGTCCGGTCCGGTGTGATGTGCCGATGCGGAGAGGATGCGGACATGTCAATGCGGAGAAAGAGATTTTACGCGCAGAAGGCCTGTGATATAGGACACAGGTGCATGACAAATGTGGAGATGCTACTCTCGACTGCGAAGTATGCGGAGGCCTCATGCTTCACCAAGGAAGGGCTCGCACTGAATCGCCGTGTTGCCGGCCGCGGTATCGGCATGAGCCCGTGGACGTCTTCAATGATTCATCCTCCCCTACATGGCACGGGTCTGTGGCGATGGTAACAGGGACGCTACAAGCCCCACCTGACCTTGACGATCTCCTCCTGGGTCAGAGGGAGCCTTCACGTCTCGCAGACGAGAAGTTGCAAGGCCGATATCAGCGCGGGATACACTCGATATTAATGAGAAAATGCGATAGTAGGCCTCGCTACTTGCGTAATATGGCAGTACTATAGACGCTGCGCGTGAGTACCTGTAACTAGTGCTATGCCAAGTGGTAACCATGGTGCGGATTGACGCTCCAGAGCGCGAGGTATGCATAATTCAGGATCGGCGCTTCCAGCGCCCGCAATTCTCATAAGGCTGTGAGTTTGAACGTCGTTCATTTCACATGCTGTCGGTTCTCATCTAGAGTGCGCCAGCGAAAGAAATTGAGATGCGATGACGAAAGGCCGGAGAAGCCAAGACAATGATCCTCGATACTGTTCCCAATGCAGCAAGATCGTGATTGAGGATCATTTCCAAAAACTCCACGGCGACGGTCGGAGCCGGGGTTAGCGGAGGCGCGACTTGATTCGGCGCTTGAATAGCTTCAACCTCGACGGCGACGGCGACCTTCGCGCTTGCATTGACGGCATTCCTACACCGAGCGCGCACTCATTTGCACTGCCCGAGCGGCGTCTACTGAGCTATCTGTGTCAACATGATTGGCTGCAAGTCTTCCTTTCCGTGTCGCTTCGGGATATACGAGATACCAGCATGATATTTTACGGTCCTGACCTGCCACGTCGCCGTCACTTCCCGCTGCGGTATCCAACCGGACCTGCACCTGCGCCAACATCGCGAACACATAAAGTCTTGCATTAATCGCGGGTGGAAGGGCAATGAAGCCGAGGCGGTGCACAACAACTTCGCGGTCCCGAGCGCGCTCTCAGATACCCGCCCACCGCACTCTCGGACAGGCAATTGGACGGCTTCTCCGGGTCATGATGCCTCACGACGCAATCAATCTTGGCCGTTGAAGGAATGATTCCTGAGCCGGAGGCAAGAGGGACAGATCGTCATCGGAACCCGGAACTAAACGTGTGCGAGGAACCCGAGGTGCTGATATAAAGTCGAGCTGACTGCGCAGTCCTTGTTTTTCCCCAAACTCTTTCTCTTTCCTCGGCTCGTCCGTTCTCACCTTTCTTCACTTTTTACCCTTCTTGCTTCGACGACGATGCGTCTTTCAGCATCGCTTGTTTCGACCCTCTTCTTCTTGCTGGCCTCGACGCCCGCCCAGGCGCGTCCGACGGCCCTTGCCGCCCCTGCCGTTGAGAAACGTGCAAGCGGCAAGCTTGTCGCTGCCCACTTCATGGTACGTTCAGCTCCCATGTGCTTTCTCAGTTGATTGACTGTTCCTGTATAGCTTGGTGTCGTTGAGACGTACGATCAAGCTGCATGGTACGTCAACTCTCCTCTGCTCTCTGGTGCTCGATCGCTCACTCCTGCTTCAGGGAGGCTGACATGAAGCTCGCCGCGTCCATCGGCATTGATGCTTTCGCGCTCAACATTGGTTAGTGTCTCCATTCGAGTCAGCCACATCGTCCTCACGCTTATCGCGTGTACAGGAAAGGATAAGTACAACGACGAGCAGGTGAGAATCGCGAAATCGTTGCTTCTTTGAGCGCGGCTGACAGTTTACAGCTCGGGTACGCATACGCCGCCGCGGAGGCCACTGGCTTCCACGTCTTCATCTCCTTCGACTTCGCCTACTGGAATGCTGGAGACGTGGCGACGATCGGAGAGTACATCAAGAAGTACGACTCGTCTCCCGGCCAGCTCAAGTACAACGACAAGCACTTTGTTTCGTCTTTCGTCGGGTGCGTTTCGTTCCCTGCTTCACTCCCTCTGTCTCTCCAACATCTCATACTCATTCTACCTCCAGTGACAACTTCCCGTGGCGCGACGCAGAGTCCGCTGCTGGCGTCCCGCTTTTCGCGTGCCCGAACTGGCAGCCTGGTTCGTTCCTCAACGGTCAAGCCGACTGCGGTTTCTCGTGGAGTGCTGTAAGTCTCTTGCTCTCCTCCCGCGTCATCGAGCTCACGGGTCTGCGATAGTGGCCCAACACGGGCAACCAGCCCATCAACCAGAACATGACGACGGACCTCGACCATGAGTACATTACCAACCTCGGCGAGCGCCCGTACATGGCTCGTGAGTTCTAGTCTTGCAGATGTCTCTCCCATGTGCTCACGCATACATATGATGCAGCCGTCAGCCCGTGGTTCTTCACGCACTATGGCCCGGACACCTACAGCAAGAACTGGATCTTCTACTCTGACTACCTCTGGGGTTCTCGTTGGGACCAGATCCTCGAGATGGCTCCTGAGATGATTGAGATCATCACCTGGAACGGTGCGCTTTGTTTTCGCGAGTTTCCTCTTCAAGGTTGTTGACATCTGTTCCAGATTTCGGCGAGTCGCACTACATTGGGCCTCTCCACCCCGAGGATGAGCATGTGTACGTCTCTACTTTTTCTCTCACTTGTCCAGTTATGGTTTACTGATTGGGAGATAGCTACGCTGGCGGCCCGACTGGTGCTGTCAAGTGGGTGCGCGACATGCCTCACGACGGTCTTCGTGACGTCGCGGCTGCGTACATCAAGGCGTTCAAGGCTGGCGAGAAGTCCGTCACGGTTGAGAAGGACGAGCTCGTATACTACTACCGCCCGAGCCCCAAGGGCGCAACGTGCAGCGACCCCGTCGCTGTGCCGAACGGCGCCGACTTCGACGGCGACTCGGTCTTCGTCATCTCCATGCTTACGGCGCCCGGCAAGGTCACCATCACCTCTGGCGGCACCACCGTCGAGCTCGACGCACCCGCTGGTGTGACCACTCTCTCGGCTCCTATGGGTGTTGGCAAGCAGGCGTTCGCGCTTTCGCGTGACGGTGCTTCCGTTCTCAGCGGCACGAGCGACCGCGACATCTCTGAGGAGTGCGAGGTCAACAACTTCAACATCTACGTCGGTACCGTCGTTGGTGGTGGTGGCAGCGCACCTGCCCCGCCCACCGAGCCGAGCCCCACGGAGACTGCTGCACCGGAGCCGCCTGTGACTGCGACTGAGCCGGTCCCTTCGTCGACGCCAACTGAGCCGGTTCCTTCCCCGACTGAGACCTCTGCGCCTGCGCCGTCCGACCCCACGACTCCTGCTCCTCCTAGCGATGGTTCTGACAAGCTTGGTACGCGAGTCTACTTGCGTTGCGGCGCATCGTGTTCACAGCCTTGCTAGTCTTCTGCCACTTTATGATTGGTATTGTCAGCAACCGTCAGAGCGCCGCGGACTACGACGACGACATGAAGCGCGCGAAGGCTATTGGCATTGGTGAGTTCTTCAAAGTTCTACCGCTTCGTAACTGGTACTGACTCTTGTCTAGACGCGTTTGCGCTCAACATCGGTGTTGACCCGTACACCGACGCGCAGCTCGCTCTCGCGTACGAGTCCGCCGCCAACAACGACATGAAGGTCTTCATCTCGTTCGACTTCAACTGGTACAAGGACACCAGCGACGCCTCGCGCGTTGGTCAGATGGCCGCGAAGTACGGCGCCCTCCCCGCGCAGCTCAAGGTCGATGGCAAGGTCTTCATCTCCTCGTTCGCTGGTGACGCGCTCGACGTTGCCACCGTCCGCGCTTCGGCCGGCGTTGATCTCTACGTTGCGCCCAACTTCCACCCCGGCATGGGCGACTTCTCCCAGCTCGACGGCGCTCTTAACTGGATGGGATGGCCGAGCGACGGCAACAACAAGGCGCCGAAGGATGGCAAGGAGGTTACCGTTGAGGCTGGTGACAAGGAGTACCTGTCGACTCTCAACGGCAAGGGTTACATCGCCCCTGTTCGTATCTACCTTCGCCCTCATGCGCATCAGTGTACTGACTTGTTTCTTGTAGGTCTCGCCCTGGTTCTCGACGCACTTCGGTTCTGAGGTTCCGTACTCCAAGAACTGGGTCTTCCCTGGCGACCTCCTCTGGTACAACCGCTGGAACGAGATCCTCGACCTCAAGCCCAACTTTATTGAGATCGTCACCTGGAACGACTACGGCAAGTTACACTTTCTTACGCGAAGCGCTTCGTTTGGGTCTGACCTAAGTTTTTTCAGGCGAGTCGCACTACATCGGCCCGCTCAACTCCCCGCACACCGACGACGGTGGCTCCAAGTGGGTCAACGACATGTGAGTCTCTACTGCTGTGTTATTGTTCTCTCGCTCACTGTACGCCTAGGCCCCACGGCGGCTGGCTCGACATGGCCATCCCTTACATCAAGGCATACAAGGCCGGCTCGAACGACGTTTCGCAGTTCATCACCGAGGACCAGGTTATCTACTGGTACCGCCGCACGCCCAAGGACGTCAACTGCGACGCGACCGACACTACGATGGGCACCGCTGACAACAGCACCGGCAACTACTTCGAGGGTCGTCCTGACGGTTTCGAGATCATGAACGACTCTGTCTTCGTCGTCCCGCTCCTCACGTCCGCTGGTCAAGTCTCCGTCAACTCCGGTGGCACTCTGTACACCTTCGATGCGCCGGCGGGTGCTTCCTCGTTCGAGGTTCCTATGGGCCTCGGTGCTCAGGCGTTCGCACTCTCCCGTGGCGGTAGTGAGGTCTTCTCCGATGTCTCCCTCATGCCCATTTCGGACGAGTGCCCGTGCGGTATCTACAACTTCAACGGTGAGTCCTTACTTTCGTCTGCTGGACTGTATTCTGAGCATCCGCCATAGCCTACGTTGGCACGGTGCCGGCGCAGAAGACTGTCGATTCCCTCCAGACTGTCGCGCTCCAGATGTTCTCGAACGGTCTC
>KV426409.1:0-40246 GCA_001632375.1 Exidia glandulosa HHB12029
GATGGCGACGTAGCAGCGCATTAGCGCGCTCTGCGACTGCGGGCTCAGGAGCGCGAGGACGGAGGGCATGAAGAGCGAGCTGGTGACGAGGTGCATGGTGAAAAAGTCGGCTCTGAAGCCGTGCGCCTTGCTCCAGCCGCCGACACCGTAAATGAGAACCGCGAGCCAGCTGAGCTCCTCTATCTTCACCTTGAGTTCCTCTGCCGAAGAGACGTCACCAACCCATTCATCGGCGTAGGCGCGGATTAGGGCACCCTCCTTCTTGAGCGTATCGGCAAACTTGGACCCGCTCTTGGACTGGACAACGACACCCGGCGCGAGCTTCGGGTCTTTCAACATGCGTGCGAGGATGGTGAAGGAGTGCGTGCCCGACGCAGCAGGCTTGGACGACAGCGTCAGCGATTGCGTGAGCGACGAGAGCGTTCCCGCAACGGTAGACGACCTGAAGAACTCTGGTGGCATAAGCGCCTTCGTTGCAGTACCATGTACGGCGGTCCACGCGAGGCCCTCGGCCGCCATACCGGGAATGTTGAACTCTGCACCGTGTCCAAAGTGAATGATCGGATGAACAAGACCTCCCATGAACCTGTCGAGCATTTGCGGGGCCTTGTTCGGGTCGGTCTCGGAGCCCCAATTGGCGTCTGAGGCGAAGACATAGGTTTCGAGTGTCGGTGCTACGCCTTTGGTGAGGACCTCGTTAGAGAAGAAGTCGAGGTATGAGTTGTAGTAGCTGAGAGATGAAGAACCATAAAAACAACGGCAACAAAAAACCAAGGAACTTTCAACCCCCAAAAGAACCCTCCAAGTCCTAGAAGCCAAAGGACCCCTGGAGAAGGTCAACACAGCGACAAGCGGCGAAGGATGCGACTCACAGGGCTCTTGAAGGCGGGACGTTGATAATCGGCATGCTCATCGAACGCAGCCCTAATGAGAGATGGTTTGGCACCCCTAGAGCGTCGTCAGGTGTTGTTGGCACGGCGCAGCACGTCACATACATCTTGTACGCCGCAAAGAGATGATGAGTAAGATGACTGGAACGCGCGCGTGAGTGCTGGATGATGTGGTGTATGCGGTACTGCTCACTTGTGAAAGCCCATGTGGTTGAAGAAGATGTGGTACTTTGTGTAGTCCTCCTTGAGACACTGGACGAGCATGGCGGCTGAGCCCTCCGAGATGCCAGGCATGGCGGTCGGGCTGAGCGACGAGGGCGGCTGGGAGGGCAGCGGGAAGAGCGCGTCGAGCGTGTGGGTGGACATGGCTGCGAGATGCGGGAGTGGACGTCGGACGGGTGTCCTTAAGAGGGTGCGCGGGAGAAGTGAAGTCATAGGGGGCAGTGGCACGTGCAGGAGCTGTCTGAGTAAGTAGCTGCGTACTGCACGAATACACTTGGAGTAACAAGTCGGGTCATTACTGCTGACTGCCCGGCCGTCGACGCGCAACCCAGAGACGAGGAGAGACGGAGACGGGAGCGGAGCGCCAACGTGCCGGTCCCTCGAAGTGCAGGATGGAAGTCGTCCACGTCAAGTCCAAGCCCCCCTCGCGCGCACTCAAGCGCAAGCACCCCCGCGCACACGCCCTGCCCGTTCCCAAACGCGCAAAGCGCGCCGCACTCGACGAGCTCCCATGGCACTCTGTCGCGCGTCCCTCGGAGGCCGGTCTGGACGAGTACGGCGACGTGCTCGAGCTCGAGGAAGTTGACGGCGTCGATGTCGTCTACGAGACCCAGGGCGACAATAAGGTCGCGCGATTTGAGGTACGTCTTTAGCTCAGCGCAGATTTTGCACCTCACGAATGCGCACAGATTGCCGACGGCCGCCAAAAAGCAAAATCCCCCGTTGTCGCGGACGACAGCGACGTCGAAGACTCTCCAGAACAGCTCCCAGAGCCATTTGTCACGACCTTTGATAGTGGGCGACGCGTCGTTTCCAGCCAGAACGGTTTGCTGAAGTCGCGCCACAGCACAGACGCTCCTGCCCGAATGGGCATCCTTCTCGCTGCATCCACAACTTGCAGCTACCTTACACCAACAAAATTTTAAATCTCCAACAGCCATACAAGCACGTGCACTGCCCGTGGCGAGTGCAGGACGCGATGTCATTGGCGTTGCTGAAACGGTGCGTGTAACCTGTCTTTTCCGACGCGCTACTCACAACTTCCCTTGTAGGGTTCTGGAAAAACGCTCGCATACGGACTGCCTATCCTACACCACCTTCTAACCACCCCTCGGCCTGCAAAAGCCAAGGGCCGTCGACCAGTTCGCGCGCTCGTTCTCGCACCAACCCGCGAACTCGCGCTGCAAGTCTGCAATCACCTAAAAGCATGCCTGGCCGACCCGATCAAGAAGGAGGACGAAGAAGAGGAGACCAAGGGCAAGAAGATACCGGTCAAACCTCCCGCAGTCAGCGTGGCACCCATCGTCGGCGGCATGTCCGCGCAGAAGCAACGCAGAGTCCTCGATCGCGGTGTTGACGTGCTTGTCGCGACTCCAGGTCGATTGTGGGACATCCTGAGCCAGGTAAGTGCTCTCCTTGTACTGCATTTGGGAGTGCTAGTAGCTCATGTGGGCATGATTGCGCCAGGACGACACTTTAGCGACGCAGATCAAGCAGCTCAACTTCCTCGTACTCGATGAGGCGGACCGTATGATCCAAGCGGGTCACTTTGCTGAGCTCGACAATATCCTGAAGCTGACTGTACGCATGGACGTGTAAGCCCCTCGGCACATTCTGTGGGAGCTGCTGCTGACGAAGACTCGTCCTTGTCCAATGGCACTCGACACACAGTCCTGAAGAGGATCCTCGTGACCAGCTCGGCGACGCTGCGACGAAGAGCGCTCTGCCGAAGAACGAACATATGCAGACTTTCGTGTTCTCTGCCACGCTCAGCAAAGACTTGCAGCGGAATCTGAAGAAGCGCTCGAAGTTCAAAAAGGCGCACAAGACTTCGACGTTGGATGACCTCCTGCTTCGTTTGGACTTTCGGGACAGTGACCCAGAAATTATCGACCTCAGTCCCGAGGGCGGAGTTGTCTCAACCCTGCAGGAGAGCAAGATCGAATGTCTCGTCACTGATAAGGTATATGGTCATCTCGTAAATGTACACGACCCCTTCTGACACACATTCAGGATGCATACCTGTACTACTTCCTGCTGCGCTACCCCGGCCGCACGCTCGTCTTCCTCTCCGCCATAGATGGTATCCGGCGCCTCGCGCCCTTGTTCGAGCTCCTGCAACTCAAATCCTTCGTCCTGCACTCGGAGCTACAGCAAAAACAGCGTCTCAAGACGCTCGACCGGTTCAAGGCCGAATCGCGCTGCGTGCTGCTCGCGACGGACATCGCGGCGCGCGGGTTGGACGTACCGAGCGTGGACCATGTCATCCACTACCAGCTCCCTCGCAGCGCGGACACGTACGTGCACCGTAACGGACGAACGGCACGCGCGCGCGCGGATGGGTTTGCGCTGATGCTCTGTGCGCCGGACGAGCGCCGGACTTTGCGTGCGCTCATGGGTGCGCTCGGCCGTACCGAGAGCGAGCTTCCCGAACTTAACGTCGAGCACGATATACTGGACAAGCTCCGCGAGCGTATCGCACTTGCGCGCAAGATCGATGGGATGCAGCATCGCGTAAAGAAGGAGAACCACGAGCGCAAGTGGATGAAGGAGGCTGCGGACGCGCTGGGTGTGGACGTCGACTCGGACGTCATGAGTGCGAGCGAGGATGAGGACGATGAAGAGCGCGGTGCGCAGAAAAGCAGGAGGAAGAAGCGGAAAGTGCAGGAGGGCGCGTTGAAGGCCGAGTTGAAGGCGCTCCTCGCACAACCCGTCATGGCTCGCGGCGTTTCCGCCAAGTACATCACGTCCGGGAGCCGACCCATCGCGCACGACATGCTCACGGGAGATGGTACGTATCAGGCGACATGTGTTTTGCATGCGCTGACGCAGTATTCAGCTCACGATGCGATGCTGGGCGTAAAGAAGGCGGACGCTCGGTCGGAGGTGGTGCATCGTAAGAAGAAGGTCAAACCGAAAGCAGAGGCGAAGGTCGAGGAGGAATGGAGTGGGGTAGAAGACGAATAGATACAACTTCTATATATCAGTAGGGATACAGGCTGCTCAGAGCTCACGATTTTATCACATCGTCCACCGAGTCATCGAGGACCATGTCCTCGACCTCTGCGTCCTCATCTTTGTCGGTCTGTGGATCTTTTATGACGCCACTCGGCGTGTCCTCCAGATTATCAGCCTTGACAAAGCGTTCGCTGAGCGGCAGGGCTTCTACGTTTCCACCTACTGTGGTCACCTCCGTCAGTGCGGTAGGATGGTCTGCCATATGTCCAGGACCAGGATCGTCCAGTTCGTCGACGAGTCCCAGTGCATGACCCTCGATGGTCGCTGGACCAGCCGAGTCGCTTGCAGATGAATGCGGGAGAAGCAACGGTGAGATGGGTGGCGAGCGGGACCGGGAGCGCGAGCGACTTCGTGCGCGCGCGTCGTCGTGCAGGAAGGGGATGGGCGAGAATATGGGTGTTGTGGCGAGCTTGAGCGATGCGGCGGAGGCGGCGAGCCCGTCGAACTCATCGTCCTTGCCGTTCGCCTCGCCAGGTGCGACGGGAGGATACGAGTCCCAGGTGGAAGTCACGAGCAACGCGCGCTCGAGCGCACGGAGGAACTTGCCACTCGTCTTGTAATGCTGGCGCGGCCGCAGCGCGAGCTCACACACGCGCTGGATGGTGAACGGCGGGTTGCCCTCGTCGAAGTCGTCGAGTAGCGCACAGACGCGACCCTTGAGTTCGATAGTCTCCTCTGGCGTGAGGAGCGAGGGTAGGAGTCGCTGGGGCTTGGCGCGCCGGAAGGGAAACGCAGGGATGACGAGCCCATGCAGCGTCGCGGGCGCGTGCGTCGCGGTCAGGCTCGGGCTGCCCAACGTCGCGGTCACGCTCGTCGAAGGGATCGTGGGCTTGGCTGACGCGGGTATTATGGGCGCAGGATGAGCTACAAAGTCCTCGAGTGCCTGCGTCGCGTGTCAGTGCATACCGCGCCGACGTCTGAACGTGCCCGGCGCACCTTGTTGATGCGATACTTGATCATATCTCGCAATCGCGACCACTCAGAACTGAAATCCAGCTTAATTAAGCGCCGTACAAGAAAGAGAGACGCGTACTCGACTACATTCGTGTCTGCGATCTGCTGCAAGAACCCGTCGTACTCTGCACGCGTCGCTCAGCCACATGCGACTCCTAGGGGGCATCTACGCGCCTGGCTGCCACTGGAAGTCCGGGGACAAGTCGTGAGTTGCGTCGGGCTGTTCTACGTCCATCGGGACGGACGACGAGGACGAAGAGTCCATCATGGCGGGAGACAAAGTGCTATTGCATACGGGCTTTGATACTCTCGACTAGATGGTTCATACGCAGACGCATGTCCGGCTGCCCTCTCCCTCTTCCCCTGCCTCTCCCACCACCGCGCGCGCTGTCCTGGCCTCTGCGCCGTCCGAGCGGATCCGCCTTGTGCGTGTGCAGCGACTCGCGCGAGTACGCCTTCCGTCCGAGCTCGCGAAGAGATTCGGTCTCCTCTAACGCCTTTTCTTTCGTCTTGACGCGCTCCAGCTTTGTATTGACGCGCTCCGGCTCTTTGGGTTTGGAAGGAGGAGTCGGCGGCGGCGAGGGAGAGCGCGACTCGATCCCATGCCACTCCTCAAACTCCTCACCGCCGTCGTCCCCGCGCTGCGTCTGGGGCTCCATCTTTTTCTTCTCTGCGCGCCATTGCGCCTTTATTTTCTTGCCCTCGACCCATTCCTGCTTCAACTTCTTGGCTGTGCAGGGTTTAGCCACGCCGCGGGTCGACGCACAGGACACTCACCGCGGTTGAGAGGCAGATGGGGGAAGGTCGGGGGCGCCTTGCGTTTCCTCGAGTCACCGTCACTAGAGTGCTCGGGCATGACTCTTCTCTTCTCCGAGTCGGTATAAGACGTCGACGGTCGGAGCTCGAGGCATAGGCACGCTCTTTCTTCCCGCCGTGTTTCCGGTAGCAAAGTCACAACCCCCACTCAGCCCTCTTCCACATCGCATGAGCATTCAGAACCTCAACACTTACGGTCTGTTCGCGCTGCACGTCTTGGCTGGCCCGCGCGCTCACACAAGACTCCCCCCTCCCAGACCCGTTCGCGGACGAAGGGGATGCTATAGGAGACGAGGTCGGCACCCAGCAGAACTACATCCATATCCGTGTCCAGCAGCGGAATGGTCGTAAGACGCTGACGACGCTGCAAGGCCTGCCCAAGGGTGCGTCGCTCTCCCCCGATTACGTGTGGCACGGACCGCCGGACGCTGATTGCGATTGGCTCGGTGCAGAGTACGATCCCAAGAAGCTCCTCAAGGCTTTCAAGAAGGTGCGCCCACCCATCTCGCTCACTTGACCACGCTGACCCGTCGAGCAGGAGTTCGCCTGCAACGGCACCCTCGTTGACGACGAGGAGAACGGGCAGATCATCCAACTCCAGGGCGACCAGCGCCTCAAGATCTCCAACTTCCTCATCGAGGAAGGCATCCCCAAGAGTACCATCAAGCTGCATGGGTTCTAGAGTGTTGAGGGGACCGCGGCGGCACCGCTCGGCGCAGGAGCTCCGTTCACACGCTACTGCCAGAGCCACCGTGCTGTCATCGCACCCGTCGCCGCGGATCCGAATTCTGTCTGTAAACTCTCGTTCATGCATGTGCTATCGCTCTCAGACTTGCTTGTGCTTGTATCGATTGCTTCCTTTCCAGCTTCTTGGTGCACGGTGCGATGCGGACGGCGTCAGTAGACGACGTCGGCGTGTATTAAGTATTCCTTGTTGCTGCTCGTCACGATCGTTCGGTGCACCTTGCGCGCGAACCGATGCGCCTCGGACTCGCTCGCCATACGTACGAGCCATCGAGAGGTCACGGCGGGTGCCTTGCCAGATCTACAACACTATTGTTTCAGCGCTGTGCTCAGCAAAAATCAAGATAACGCACGGTGGAACAACAGCCACGATGGTAGCCTCGCCCGCGTCGCGAAGCTCAAAACCCTCGCACAGACTGACACGGACGTGCGTGTGGTACCATCGGCCCGGGCAGCCACTGAGCACGACGGCCGTGCCGCGCTCGGCGATCCCTGCGTCCGCACCGGTGCCCGTGACAATACCTCGACGCATGGCCTCCTCGCGCCCTTCAACGCCTCGCGTGCGTCCCGGCGCCTCGATGGAGTGTGCGCGCACGGCGAGCGGGAACGTGGACATGTGCGACAAACGCAGCGCCTCCTGCGCGGGCTGGGAAGCCTGCAGGTTTGCTAAGGACACGAATGCGACGCCCGTGGGCTTGAAGCGGTTGTAGTGCAGATACACTATTGCGCCGACGCGTCAGTCGCGCGTAGACAAGTCAAGAACAGTTGGGAGCGCACCGCGGTTGGCGCCAGCGATGTTGAGCCGGCGGAGGAGACGCCAGACGTCGTCATGCGTCGCCGTGCGCGGGAGCCCGGATATGCGAAGGTCCTGGCGCAAGTCCTGGCGCGCTCCTCCTGCTGCTGCTCGCCCGACGAATTGAGCAGCTCGACGGCCTGCGCTTTCGCCCAGCGCAGCCATTTTCGGTGTGAGGTTTTGAGAGTTCTGAGCTGAGTGTCAATCCGTGCTTTCTTGCTCTCTTCCAAGAATGTCCAGCCGACGCAGGGACGACCGCGACGACAGAGACAGACGACCCTCCAGACGCTCGCCGCCACCCAGACGCCGCGACAGTCGGTCGCGAAGCCCAAGACGAGGTGCGCACCTGACTCACACCGCCGCCACGCTTGGGCTTCTGAACTTGCGACCATTCTCTAGACGGTCGCCGACCCGAAAGAGAAGATGACAGACGACGCGACGATAGGGACCGCCGTGACCGGGACAGAGGCAGAGACGACCGCGACCGTAGAGACCACGACCGCGGTGGCGACCGCGAACGTGACAGCAGGCGACTCCGAGACCGCAGCCCTCCCCGCTTCGAGCGTGCGCGAGAACCACCGCCACCACCGCGTGACTCGCCTGCCCCAGCAGCTCCTGCTTCGTCGTCCAGTATGTCGTCCTTCTGCTACAACGAACCGTGCTCACATCGACGCACCCACCAGGTAAACCCGCGCGTCCCAAGGCGGCAGACCTCATTGATGACGCTCCACCTCCCGACGTCAAGATGGAGGGCACTTCGGAGGACAACGGTGAAGAGGTCGACGACGACGCGGCCATGATGGCCATGATGGGTTTCGGCGGCTTCGACAGTACGAAGGGCAAGGGCGTCGAAGGCAACCAAGAGGGCGGCGTGTACATCGCCAAACGTCGCACGTGGCGCCAGTACATGAACCGTCGTGGTGGTTTCAACAGGTGCGCTATACGCGCACTTGAATCCTGGGTTCCGCACACTGACTCGACATGCGTAGGCCTCTCGACAAGATCAAGTAGTCCACGCCCGCGTTGCTCTCTCGAACAAGCTTCTCATATCGCTGCGTTTGGACAGTCCGTTGTAAAAGGTAGATACTCGTTACGTGTGGTCGTTGTCGTTGCTGAACAATACAGTCTATTTCACCGTGGCCCAGTCATGTTTCTCCAGGGAAGAGCTGGTAAGTTCCCTCTCTGTTGACGACCTCTGCCTTTGGACGCCATCACCCCGTATGCTGCGTCTTGCAGCCCTGGTCTTCGATCCAGTATCCGGGGGTAAAGCGGCGTGTTACTTTGGGCTCTCATAAGATTTGGGATACGCGTGAGCGTTGCAAGGTGTCTCTCGAACAGACTTTGTCTGTTGTGACCTGACGTTAAATACACGCTGGTTTCCAATGCTAGAGTTTCAGGAATAGTAGATCGAAAATGTCGCGTGGATTATATGTGTAGTATGACTCGAGGAGCATTGAAGAGTGTCGTGTGCACACGTCGTCGAGGTTGCGGCTGAGTACACGCGCGGTTCGGCGACTCCGCTCACCCTGCGTGTCTCCCGCTCCTCTACACGATGTGGTTAACAGACGCTCAGAGTGCGCGCTCGCCATTCCCGCCCCTCCACGCGTCCTAACACCAACCTCGCGCAGAGATTGGCGTCGCGCTGACGTCGTTCGGCGGGCTGTTCATGCTGCTCGGCGTCATCCTCTTCTTCGACGGCGCGCTCCTCGCTCTTGGAAACGTTCGTCCTGCCCACCTCCCCGACTCCCGCTAATCGTGGCGCAGGTACTATTCCTGAGCGGGCTCACACTGATCATCGGCCCGCAAAAGACGTTCTACTTCTTTGCGCGCAAGCAGAAGCTGCGCGGGACGCTCTGCTTCCTCGGCGGCATCGTGCTCGTCTTCCTCAAGTGGCCATTCATAGGCGTCATCGTCGAAACATTCGGCTTCCTCAACCTCTTCGGGTCCGTCTCCGCAACTCTAGTTCGTATCGTGTCGTGTCGCTGACGCCCGCGCAACTTGTAGAGACTTCTTCCCCGTCATCCTCACGTTCCTGCGACAAATACCAGGCGTGGGCACGTTCCTCAACCTGCCCTACATCCGCGCAGTGCGTCGCGTTCCCCGTGATGACGACTGACTGACTGACGTGGCGTGCAGGCCGCGGATCGTCTCGCAGGCTCGCGACCGTCCATGGTCTGAGTCCACGCTTGCACGACAAAAGTACGCGCCATTGCATGCTGACGATAGAGAGACGGACCCCGCCCCGACCTATGTATTTCGTTCGTGTGCATTATTATCTCTTTTCTTCTTCTCCTTGGGGTTCCGACCTGCACTTGAACAAAAACTCATCTTCATGGTCAGCTACAGGCGGGACGCGACGGTAATCTACAATACAATCTGAGAGCGGGTGAGGGAATGGGACTGGGCGGACTAATGCTGCCTATAGCGAATGCATAGACTTGGAGAGAGAGGCGACGCGAGCGAGAAAGCGGGAGAGCGCTGAACATAAACAGAGCCACCATAACGATAACATGCCTCGAACTATACCCCTCAGTACCGTGCACGCTTCGCCGCTCCCGAAGGGTCAAGCTGAATCGGCGCGAAAGGTTGACGCATCTCCCCAGCAACTCTGTAACACCACCGTCAGGCACCTTGACCTAAGAGTGACGATGTCTTGAACTTACTTGTGATATCCGTCTGCCGTACGCTTGACAGCGGGTTGGTTCTGACTCGTTGAGGCATTCTGCGCATACATCGGTATCACACATACAGACGCTTAGGAAGACAAACGCACCATGCCGTCTGGGAATTGAAACCCGCCAAGCGCAGTCGGCGGCGGGCGATGGGGCCGCACTTGCGGGTGAGCGGGCGCGGGTGCACGGGTTTCGCTACCCATGGCTTCTTCGATGGCGGCGAGGCGGGCCTGCGTGCGCGGACTCGATCCGCCGCGTGGTCTTGCAGCATTCTCGCCAGCAGGTACAGGCACAGGCGCAGGCGCAGAGTCAGACTCGTGCAGGGCCTCAGCAATCGCCGCACGGCGCTTAGCGGCGGCCTCGGGATCGTTGCGATTCGACGGCCCAGAGCGCGAGCTGGAGCTCGAGCTTGAGTTCGGTTTACTTGTGGGGAGCGGGAGGAACTGAGCGGTCGGCGACGGCTTCAGGTGGATGACGGTGGAGTGACCCGTGGGCTCGAACGTGCTTGTGTCGCTGGGAGAGACGAAACCGCTGTCTTCGTGCAAGATCGGCGGGCCGGTGTCCGTGTCGAGTATCGCCGCGAGCATGTCCTCGTCATAATCATCTGAGAACGAATCGTCGCGCTGAGGAGGAGCAGGCTCTTTCTTCACAGCATGTGTCACGGATTGCGGCAGCAGAGGAGGCGGAGGACGCTGTTGCTGAGGTGGGGGTAGGGCTCGTTGTTGATGTTGAATGGTGGGTGGGTGGGATTTCGCTGGAGGGTTCTGGCCAGAGGTTGATGCTACGGGAGGCTTAGGCATGGAGACGCTAGCGTTGGCAGGGCGGGCGGGTTGTTGTTGTTGGGGAGGAGGTAGTGAGGTGTTGGAACCAGAAGCATTTGCAGAGCCTGAGCCTTTCGGCGGTCGACGAAACGACGACGCGTCCACTTGCTCCTACAACGAACGTAAGCACTCTACCCATCACTGACGTATGAAAGTTACGGACTGGCTCTTTTTTGTGCTTCATGACCTCGGCGCAGTACCTCTTGTCATAGACGCAGTTGCCGGTCGCGTTGCCAAAGTTTCTGAGAGCGCGCTTCATAGCGTCGGTGACGGCCTCTTTCTTGCACTTGTCGAAGGCTGCGGCCTTGCCCCTCGCGTTATCAATGCTCCCGGTTCCAACGTCCTCGTGAAATACGCCGTCGCGGAGTGTAACGCGCACGATTGCGGACGCGCACACATTGAATCTGTTGCCGTCGAGCTGGTCGCAGAAATCTATCTGTATCGATATGACCTGGCTAGACCAGCCGTTGAAGCCAAAGACCTCGTTCGCTAGGGGATGTCAGCTCCTGGCGCAAGGTGGCGAGCACGCGCACCGATATTGATCAGTCTCCAACCCTCGACGTATGTGAGCTTGCCGGCGCCGCCTGGCCCTGGGCGCTGCGCGACGTATTCTGGCCCCAGACGCTGGGACAGGAGGCTCTGGAGACGGTCGATGCGCTCTGGCGAGTCCCAGCTGGCGTCGGCGAGGGAGTTGCCGCCACCAAAGGAGGAATTGGAGCCGTGCATGGACGCGTTGTAGGCGTGGTTGCTGTGCTGCACCATTCTATGCGGCTGGTCCATCGCGGCGAGTAGATGCTCCGACAGACCGACAGTTGACATCCAGGAGTCAAGGAGTGGAAACAGAGTCAAGGAGCGGAAACTGCCGTGCGGGGATTCAAAGTCGCGTTTGCCCTCACGCGTCACGCTCACATGGCGCGCGGCGGAGGTCGAGGTCTCAACGTGCGCTCCAACCCCGGCAGGGGCAACTATCGCGGCGGATTTCGTGGTCGCGGACGGGGGCGCGGCGGCTCGTCGTCTGGAGCAGGCGGCGCTGCCAACGCGCCCGCCGTCGAGCGCGGCGACGACGGGACGCGTCAAGAAGAGCGATTCGAGGAGGTCCGCGTCCGCGACGACATCGACGCCAGACTCGGCTTTGCACGCTACGACGACGGTCCCAAGAAAGAGGGCTGGCTCGTCAACATGCACCCGGTGCGCGTGACCACACAGAGTGTGCCGGTATCGATGCTGACGACGCGTTAGACGTTGGTGAAGGACCCAGACTGGCCGACGGGCAGAGCCGCGGTCGACCTGTTCTTCCTCCAGGACGACGGCGGCAGCTTCAAGGTCACCTACGAATATGAACCTTACTTTTACATCGCCTGCAAGGTGCGCCGATCTCTTCATGCATAGCGTGCGGCTCATTCCCTCGTAGGCGGGCACAGAGACGACGGTCGAGGAATGGCTCATGAAGAAGTACGAGGGCACAGTCCTCCGCGTCGTGCGCCATAAGAAAGAGGACCTTAAGCTCGTGCGTATCCTTTCATCCAACGTGCACACATCTGACGCCCCTCCAGCCGAATCACTTGATGGGCCATCGCAGGATGTACCTCCAGATTCTCTTCAAGAACGTCACAGACCTCCTCGCTGTCCGCCGGGACATCATGCCTCTCGCCCTCGCCAATAGCGCAAAGATGAACGCAGTCGACGCGTATGCTGAAGTTGTGAATGCCGAGGCCGCCCTCCGCGTCCAGTGGGAGCAGGAGACTCGCTCCGAGGCCTGGGGAGCCGACGGCGACGTCCACAAGGACAAGGACCCGCGCGAGTGCATTATCGACATCCGCGAGTACGACGTCCCGTACTATCTGCGTGTCGCCATGGACAACGGTTCGTGAACGCCCCGTGTTCTCCTACTCACGCGCTGACGACGTGTCCAGAAATACGTGTTGGACTATGGTACACGATCACATTCTCCGCGGGCAAGCCGACAGTCACTCTGCTCGAAAGCCGTGTTGCGCGTGCAGAACCAGTCGTTATGGCCTACGATATCGAGACTACCAAGGCGCCGCTCAAGTTCCCCGACCAAGAAATTGACCAAGTCATGATGATCTCGTACATGATCGACGGTCAAGGTTTCCTCATAACCAACCGCGACATTGTCAGCGAGGATATCGAGGACTTCGAGTATACCCCGAAAGAGGGCTACGAAGGGCCCTTCACGGTCTTCAACGAGCCGGACGAGGAGGCTACCATCAAGCGCTTCTTCCAGCACATCCAGACGGCCAAGCCGACCGTCATGGCCACATTCAACGGCGACTTCTTCGATTTTCCCTTCTTGTACGCGCGGTCCAAGGTTCACGGGATCGACATGCTGCTCGAGACGGGCTTCGCCAAGGATAACGAGGACGAGTTCAAGAGCAACACCTGCGCCCACATGGACTGCTTCCGCTGGGTCAAGCGCGATTCGTACCTGCCGCAGGGCTCGCAAGGCCTGAAAGCAGTCACGACCGCGAAGCTCGGATACAACCCGCTCGAGCTCGACCCCGAGCTCATGACGCCGTACGCGATGGAGCAGCCGCAGACGCTTGCGCAGTACTCCGTTTCCGATGCCGTCGCGACGTATTATCTCTACATGAAATACGTTCACCCGTTCATCTTCTCCCTCTGCAACATCATCCCGCTCAATCCCGATGAGGTTCTCCGCAAGGGCACTGGAACTCTTTGCGAGACTTTGCTGATGGTGAGCCTTCACTTCGTGAGGAAGATTGGGTGCTGACTCTTTGGCAGGTGGAAGCCTTCCGCGGAGGCGTTATCATGCCGAACCGCCACGAAGATCCTTACGGGAATCTCTTCGAGGGGCATTTGCTTGCGTCGGAGACATACGTCGGTGGTCACGTCGAGGCGCTCGAGGCGGGCGTGTTCCGCTCTGATATTCCTACGCACTTCAAGATCAAGCCCGAGGCCTGCCAGCAGGTTAGCACCCATCGAGACTATATCGTATTTCCTGACCACTATGCAGCTCATCGACGACCTGGACCGCGCTCTCAAGTTCTGCATCGTGGACGAGTCCAAGATGGACCTCGCAGATGTCACGAACTACGACGACGTTAAGGGCCAGATCCAAGCCGCTCTGGAGGAGATGCGTGACAATCCGATGCGCATGGACAAGCCGCGCATATACCATCTTGACGTCGCGGCGATGTATCCCAACATCATGTTGTCGAACCGTCTACAGCCAGACTCCATCATCGACGAGGCGACCTGCGCTGTCTGCGACTACAACCGCCCTGGAAAGACCTGCGATCGCCGTTTGCCTTGGGCATGGCGCGGCGAGTTCTTCCCTGCGCAGCGCGACGAGTACAACATGATCCGACACGCCCTCTCGCAGGAGTGGTTCCCGCCCAAACGGGTTGGACTCCCCAAGCGACGCTTCATCGAGCTCAGCGAGTCGGAGCAGTCTGCGTTGCTGCACAAGCGCTTGGGCGACTACTCCCGCAAGGTCTACAAGAAGACGAAGGAGACGCGCATCGTCGAACGTGAGGCGATTGTTTGCCAACGCGAGAATCCCTTCTATGTCGACACGGTGCGACGGTTCCGTGACCGCCGTTACGAGTACAAGGGCCTGCACAAGACGTGGAAGAAGAACATGGACGGTTTGGTCGGTGGCTCTGGCGCCCTGGCGGACATCGAGGAGGCCAAGAAGATGATTGTCCTGTACGACTCGCTGCAGCTCGCGCACAAGTGCATCCTCAACTCGTTCTACGGCTATGTCATGCGCAAAGGCGCACGCTGGCACTCGATGGAGATGGCAGGCATCACGTGTCTGACCGGAGCCCACATCATCCAGATGGCGCGCGCGCTCGTCGACCAGATCGGTCGTCCTCTCGAACTCGACACGGACGGTATCTGGTGCATGCTACCAGACGTCTTCCCCGAAGACTTCACGTTCGAGGTTTCGAAGGGCAAGCCGCTGAAGTTCTCGTACCCCTGCACGATGCTCAACCACCTCGTACACGACAAGTTCACGAACGACCAGTATCACGACCTCGACAAGGAGACGGGCGAGTACGCGATTCATTCGGAGAACTCGATCTTCTTCGAACTCGATGGACCGTACAGGGCCATGATCCTCCCATCGTCGAAGGAAGAGGACAAGTTGTTGAAAAAGCGCTACGCTGTGTTCAACTTCGACGGCTCCCTTGCCGAGCTCAAGGGCTTCGAGGTCAAGCGTCGCGGCGAGCTTCAGCTCATCAAGATCTTCCAGAGTCAGATCTTCGAGAAGTTCTTACTTGGTTCGACCACCGAGGAATGCTACGCCGCCGTAGCAGAGATCGCCAACCAGTGGCTGGACGTGCTGTTCAGTCACGCCGACACTCTCAACGATGAGGAGCTCGTCGACCTTATCGCCGAGAACAGGAGTATGAGCAGAACTCTTGCCGAGTACGCAGGCCAGAAGTCCACCAGCATCAGCACTGCGAAGCGTCTCGCGGAGTTCCTCGGCGAGCAGATGGTCAAGGACAAGGGACTAGCCTGCAAGTTCATCATCTCCGCGAAGCCCATTGGTGCGCCCGTAACGGAGCGCGCCGTTCCTGTCGCCATATTCTCTGCGGATGAAGCAGTCAAGCGCACCTACTTGCGCCGCTGGCTGAAGGACAACTCGATGACCACGTTCGATCTTCGCTCCATCCTCGACTGGAGTTATTATATCGAGCGCCTTGGTTCTGTCATCCAGAAGCTCATCACGATCCCCGCGGCGATGCAGAAGGTGTCCAACCCCGTCCCGCGCATCCGCCATCCAGACTGGCTACACAAGCGCGTCGCAGCACTTGACGACAAGTTCCAACAGCACAAGGTCACCGACTTCTTCAAGCCAGTACAGAAGCGAGCCGATGGCGACGTCGATATGGAGGACATCGCTTCGCAGGGGGCCAGCACGCAGCAGCGTGTCGTAGGCAAGGTCACCAAGAAGGCACCCAAGCCGAAGCCCGCGCCCAAGATTCCCAATCCAGACGTGAACTACCCAGGCTGGATCAAGGCCATGCGTTCTGTCTGGAGGGAACGTCGCCAGCAGCGTGCCGGCGGGAGTGCAGGTGGATCCTCTGCGCCTTCGGTCTTCCACGGCGCACACACTCGCACATACACGGCCCGGGACATTGTGCAGATCCGGCCCAGTCGTGTTCCGGGTCGCTTCCAGCTCTGGCTTTCCACAGGCTCGGAACTTGTTTCTATCGCCTTGCGCATACCACGCGAGTTCTACCTCAACCTAAAGACTGCGCCGCCTCCGGGATTCTTTGATCCTGGCTACCTTAGCGAACCCGCCGTGCGCACGCTCCCGAGGAACAGACCATGTCATAGCCTCTGGAAAGTGACCGTAGCAGAGGATGTCTTCCTTGGTAGCGAAGCCCACTTCGCACAGTTGACCAACAATCCAGCTGTGGATGGCGTCTACGAGCTTGAGGTATGTGCACGTACTTTCACGCGCATCTGATTGTTGATCATGTCTCAGGTTCCGCACGTCATTCGCGCGATATTGCGCTTGGGAAACTCGTGTGCGGCAGTGTCTGGCAGCTACCTGACGCTCAATAAAGCTCGGGCGGAGGGTGTCGATCTCAGTACTTTGGAGCATGCCCCTCCCTCAGTTGGACGTCCTGGTTACCTCAAGGGCGGCCAGTTCAAGTACATCTTCCTCTTTCACGCCTCCTCCAGCTCGGCATCGGTCAACGTGTTCGCCCTCTTCATGCCCACTGGCAGGGTCCGTCTACACGTTGTAGACCCCGCAACGCGTCGGCAGCCGTTGGTTCGTCTCCAAGAGACTTATGCTAGCATGCGTCGCCAGCTCGAACAGCGGGCCGGGCTCAAGGACTCGCTCATAGACTATCCGACGGAGCTTGCCTTCGACGTCTCGTACCACAAGACGGAAGGTGCAGCTCAGAAGGCTGTTTCCCGCGACCTCGGCCTCGTGGAGAAGGAGTCGTACATCCTCGTCATCTCATCGAGCAAGAGCATGAGCTGGCACCAATCAGCCATCCCCAAGATCGAACGTTTTCCGGTCGTCATGATGACTAGCTCGCTGCGCTCCACGCACGCTCTGGAGCTCAACTGGCAGGTCGAGGTTGTCAAACGCATGTCTACCCGCTACCTTGCCGCGGGCCCGTGGTTGCACGACTCTGTTGAGCACGCTACTTACTACAGCGTGCCCATGGGCAACATTGAAAGCGACCGTGCTCTCTACTTCGCCGATTTGGACTTCGCCCGCCGCCTGGTGAAGGAGGACATGGTGCTATGGTGGTCATCTGGCTCGAGACCCGACCTGGGTGGCATCGAAGATGATATCCGAACTACAGAAGAACTCGCCAATTCGCAACTAACGTACCCCGGCTGCTACGACAACGTCTGCCTCTCGGTTCAGATTCGCAATCTTGCCATCAACTCCGTTCTCCAGTCCTCGCTCGTGAACGAGATGGAGGGCGCTGGCGGTTCAACTGCGTTCGACTCCACCATACACACGCTAAACGAGCATATGGCTGGTACAGCACAGGCTGCGACCTCGCTCGGCGACGCCGCCGTCTCACCTTTAACTTTCGCCGTAGTGAAGAGCATGGTCAAGTCCTGGTTACTGGACAAGGCTCGGCATCTCGACGGTCCAGCGGATCTCGTTGTCAACCACTTCTGGCGTTGGATGACGAGCATGTCCTCGCAGATGTTCGATCCGGGCCTCATGCATTTCGTCCACGGCTTGATGCACAAGACCTTCATGCAGCTCCTTGCCGAGTTCAAGCGATTGGGCTCCAACGTCGTCTCGGCTGATTTCGGGAGCATCCTGCTCGTCACGTCCAAACCGCCCGGGACCGCTTACGCCTATGCGACGTACATCACGAGCGCTGTCACGTCCAACGAGCTGTTCAAGCACATTCACCTGGAAACCGATCGTTTTTATGACTATCTCGTCTTCATGGATAACGCCAATCAGGCTGCTGTCGTCTGCCAGAACCCTCGTGAAGTCGAACCTCCACAGAAGTCGCTTGCCGTAACGATGGCCTGGAATATCGAGACATTCCTTCCAACCGCTCTACAGCGCCATTTCCACGACAGCGTCAACTACTTCATGGTCAGCATGTACCGAATCAAGCGCGAGCACGCAGAGTCTAGTCGACTCCCGCTGCAATTGCTGCGCAACCTTTCGCTCACCCAAGACGCCGCGGGACCCAAGGACTCGAGCAAGAACAAGGAAGCCGACGCCGTACGGACTTTCATCGCGCAACGCCTGACGCGGAGGATGCTTCGAGCGGTAGACGCCATCCTCGAGGAGCACAAGGAGGCGCTGATGCAGTCGGCATCTCCTGAGGACTTCGCGTTCCCTGTCCTCCCCGGGTCGCACCTAACTATGACGAACCCTGCTCTAGAATTCGTCAAGTTTGTGTGCGCAATCTTCGCTTTGGCAAAAGACTTCAAGACCGAGATCGGTATCCTAAAGCGAAACATGCTCGACCTCGTTGGAGTACGCGAGTTCGCCGACGACGCGGTCTTCAGGAACCCATGCGAGCCGTTCGTCCTGTCGATGGTCATCTGCCCGTATTGCGCCGACGTGCGAGACATGGATTTCTGCCGTGACGCGGACCTTCTGCCATCGTCCTCAACGACACGTTCGACGTGGCAATGTGCGCAGTGCGACTACGACTTCGACCGCCAAGAAATCGACTTCGCGTTGGTATCTATTGTGGAGCGACTAGAGACAGCCTTCACGACACAAGATCTCCGCTGCGCCAAATGCAAGCAAGTGCGCTCGGACAACGTTTCCAAACACTGCGCATGTTCTGGCGAGTGGAGGTACTCGCTCTCGAAAGCGGAATTGCGACGGCGACTCCGCATCGCTGTCAATGTCGCGACGGTCCATAACCTTGTGTTGCTCAGGGTGAGTGCTTTGCGTCCTTCTGGCTGTTGCTTGCAAGATGCTGATCGCGACTCCTTGCTTCAGGACAGCGCGCAACGAAAACTTGATGATTGGACATGACCACCCGCGTACATAGGAAAGCTTTCGACTTGCTGTGTTTTGCTATCCACTTGTAGTCAGTGTATCGATATCAAGCCGACGTCGGATCAGAGTAATTTTCTTTAACCCAAACCAGGAAGGGCAAACCTCCTTCGCCTAGAATGTGTTTGCGAAGGGGTTTCTCTGCTGCTGTGACTTGAAGGACTCCGGTCAGAGTGTCTACCGACCTTTGCTCGATAAACTTCCACCACGCCGGCTATTTCCGCTTTTCGTCGTCCCTTGGGATTCAGCCTGCGAGAATTGTACAGAACGCCAACATACTGTAGCACATGGTGTTGAGAACACTGTTGGATTACTTCCGGTCTTACGTGCTGATCAATCGATCTCAGGCGGCGTGGTTGATGGGGTTGTTTTCCTATTGTCGGTCGTGGCCGCCGGTTGGCGCTTCGTTCGACCGAGCGTGGTCTCAGCCGACCTCAGAGGTGCATAAAAGCGAGCACTTCCCATCAGTTGGGTTCTATTCCCCTTTTCTTCCCCCATTTGCCTTGCGCCGTTGCCGCGTCGCTTGGTGTAATCGTCCCAGCCAGTACTGCCCTGTCGATCCCAGCTTTCACATCGCGTGCTATGCCTCCTGCTCAGCTGTCTCCCCTCCGGGCACTCGGGTCCACGCTCAGTGACCTGACCAACACTTCACCTCGAGCTCCCGCCAAGGCGGGTGACGTCGCCCCCGCCCCCGCTGGCGCGGTCCCGGAGACCTCGTGCGGCGACAACGCTAGCGAGGTCCCGCCCGCGGTCACTGCGGACAGCTCACAGACCCCGCGTATCCGCCTTATCGTCAAGCCATCGCGGAGGACGCTCTACGCCGCAGCCATGCGCGACAGGAATCTTCAGAACCGGTACTTCTGGGACCCTTCTGGCACCTTCGTCTTCACTACCGACTGCAAAGTCTTCTTTTGCATACGCCTAGATCACATCCTATTAACATACTCTACTATACTGCTTAATGACGCGTTCGTCCACTCGGAGGAGAAGCGCGTCGCAGTTTACAAGGACACGACGTCGCTCGAATGGGAGATCCTGCTGGGCATCGTGACTGGCATGTGAGTCTCGTCTCCGTCTCTCATGACGTGGCGACTTCGTACTGATTGTTATTTAGTCCCCAAGCAGTCTGCGAGCCCACTCTCTGCGAGACCACGGCAGTGATTCGACTCGCCGACAGGTTCAGAATGCACTCCCTTCGCATGTGGGCTGAAGGCCGCCTGCGCCTCGACTTCTTCTACACTCCCGATACGGTTCGCAAGGCGTTCGACGACCGCACTCCCAATGCGCTCGAGGCGTATCAGGAAGTGCTCGCGATCGGCGAGCGCGCGCCACTGGACGACCACCTCTACACCCTCGCGTGCTACGCCGCGCTCCTCAACGTCAACTGGAGCGAGGACGAGGAGCGCGACGAGTTTGATAGCAAGTTCCCCAACGCGTACACGGCGGTCCGCACCGCGCAGGACGGCATGCAAAAGCGGTACGAGCTCTTCCTCAAAGAGGTCACGCAGGTCCCGTAAGTTTCGTCCTCGTCACGCAGAGTCTGCGAGTGCTGATGCTCCCTTCAGCGGGCACAACCACTACGAGGACGAGCCCATCTATTCGTATTGCGAGGCCTCGATAGAGTATTGGAGCCCGGACCCGCACCCGGTCGACGTGCCCGGCACACTCGATTACCTCTACCACGAGTCGAACGTCTGCGGCTGCTGCCCTGAATGCGCGGAGGAGATCATGGGCCTCGTCGCCGAGCTCAACAACCACTTCTACCAGGAGCTGTCCGCGTACTTCAATCTCCCAGAGACGTACAACGTGAACGCGTGGCAGTTCTACACCATGGCGCCGTACTTGTTCTTGCCCACCTTCCGCTTCTAAGTAGGCGCCGCGCGCTACATCTTACACTATCAGTTTGGTTGCCTAATCCGCCCGCTTGTCCAGCTTAACATCCACACTCCCTCTGTAGCCCGTAGCACCTCACGCCCCTCATTTCCTCTTGCACCACGTCATTGTTTCGCTAGTCTTACGACCACCACCGTCTTTCATAGCCTTCTCATTTGTCTCTCTTTAGAAAAACAGTTTGAATGGGTACGCTGCAATGTAATCATTAGGTAGTCAGTCTCGGTTTGAATATACTAGGATAGAGTGATCATGGCACGCACAGGGAGACTTGACGCGGAACAGCGCGATGAGGCCAGAAAAGCCGACCATAAGGACGGCCGACCATAGCAAGACGCCTGTTCGTTGTTTTGTTGGCGACGCAACGCGCGTGACGATCGAGTTCAGAGCGACGACAGTGAAGGCAAGCAGGCCGTCTGCAGTGGGTGATCAGATACGAGAGCCGGAGTATATGGAGTGGCACGACGACGTACACACTGCTGCAACGACGTGCACCTCCGCACCGAGCTGGTTCTGGTAGCCACCGACGATCCAAGATACACCACCGTTGCGACCCGGGTACGCGTAGGGGGAGTTACGGATCCGTACAAACATCTGGCCACCAACCATGATGAGGATCGTGTAAATGGTGACGGCGGCCCATGTCCAGCGCGAGGTGAGGACGGGGAGGAGGTACGGCGCAAGGAGGACGAGCGAGACCACGGATACGGCGACGGTGAAGATGAGTGCATAGGGAAGGGGTTTCGAGTATGGGATGGGGACGGGAGTGAAGTGCGAGAGGTCCTCGACGAGCTCGTCGACCTTGAAGCCGCTGTATGGACATGGTCAGCGTGCTATTTCAGGCGAGCGACGCGGAGGAGTGTACTTTTCTTGGAAGTTGTATGTGACGGGCTCGGAGCGTGGTATAGCGGCCGCGCGGGGGCCCTTCATGGGGGTGTAAGTGAGCAGGACGGGCGCGGACTGGAGACCGAGCTGGAGGCGGGATGCATACGTGTCAGCACCCGCGCGGTAGCGAGCAAGACACGACGACTCACGTCTCTGAACACGTCCTGGCCGTTCTCGAAGTCGATGGACGCGAAGAAATGCTCCTTGCGGTGGGCAGCGGAGGCCTTGCTCCACGCCTTGCCCGCTGCTTTGAACGTCGGGTCGAACTCCCTGCGAGCCAGCGCGTGAGCACAGCCCAGGCCGCGGCTTCACATTGCACGCACTTGCACGGCGCGCATTTAAAGCTGGCTCCCAGCGCGGTGAGCTGTATGGACGCGGACCATTCGCGGTTGCTGGCGGTGAGCTCGCGGAAGAGCTTGGAGTCGAGCTTGACGACGCCGCCGTTTGCAGCTGCCAGCGACGCGAACTTGTCCGCCGCGGACTCTGCGTCAGCCCAGACGAGCGCGGGGAGCGCGAAGAGAGCGGCCGCTAGTTGTGCGAGCCTCATAGCAAGTAAGGAAGAGTGTAAAGGAGCGTGTAAGTCCGGTAAGCGCCCGTCGTCTCTTCCATGAACACTTTGCGCTAAAAAGTAATAATGAACGCCCTGTTACGCGTCCTGCGCGCGTCGACTGGCAGACCCACGCTGCGAACTGTGCGTCGTCCGCGACGAGCTCCTGTGTCTGGCCGGCGGACCACTCACCGGGCTCCCGCGTGACAGTGCTCCAGACTTGTCTCCAAACCACACTTTCGCACAATGGCCTCGCTCACCAGCCAGGACGAGCACAGGCTCCCCACAAACGTAAAGGCACGTAAATACCGCCTCTGCTGCTTATTCCTCGGTGCTAAACTCGCCCAGCCGCTGCACTACGACCTCGCAGTCCACACCGACCTCGAGAAGCTCAAGTTCACCGGTGTCGTATCCGTCGAGTCAATATCCGCGTCAACTAGGCAGTCTCCTCCAGCTGACCCTAAAACTATAGCCTCGAGGTCAACGACGACACGTCCAAAATCGTGCTCAACTCGCTCGATCTCGACATCGCGCCCGCGAAGCTCGTTTCCGATGCCCTCCAAGGCGAAATCGCCACGTCTACGGCATCGATCGACAAGGACAAGGGCAGGGCGACGTTCGAGTTCGCAAAGACGCTGCCAAAGGGGTCCAAGGCCCGCCTCACGCTGCCCTTCGTCGGCAAGCTCACGGACAGCATGATCGGTACGCGGTGCACAGTCGCGCCCATTGCTCTGAGTTCTCACTGCACCATAGGTTACTATATCTCAGCATACGAACAGGATGGCAAGAAGAAGTGCGTAGAGTTCGTCTACAACCTCGTTACATGCGCTCATCCCAGGCAGATATTGCGCTCTTACCCAGTGAGTTTCTCATCGCGTTCTCCTGGAACAGTCTCTAACACGGTCACCCCGATAGGTTCGAGGTAGGCCAGACGCTCAATACTCTCCGGCGTTTCAGCCGCTAATAGTGTGTACCGTAGCCGGTCGAGGCGCGCAGAGCGTTCCCCTGCTGGGACGAGCCCCTCCTCAAGGCAACATTCGCGATTACCCTCGTCTCGCACCCGGACACGGTCAATCTCTCCAACATGCAAGCTCTCTCGGAGCGCGTCCTTCCCGCGGCCGAGGTGAACGCCTCCGCCGAAGACTCGGACATCCTCAGCCCGCTCCAGCTCGACGCGGGCTCATACAAGGTCACCAAGTTCGCGACAACACCGCCTATGTCGACGTACCTCGCGGCTTATGCGAACGGAGACTATAAGCACCTTGAGAGCTCGTACACTAGTCCGTTGAGTGGCAAGACGCGCCCGCTGCGCATATATTCCACGCCGGACGTTACACATCTCACGCAGGTGCGCTTTCAACAACACTGAGCGTTTTTTCGGACTCAATGTGTGCTTAGTTCGCATTGGATGTCAAAGCACGCGCGCTCCCGATTTACGAGGAGATATTCAAGATCGAGTATCCGTTGCCCAAGCTCGACACCCTCATCGTCGCGCAGTTCGATGCCGGCGCGATGGAGAACTGGGTAATTAGTCGCTCACTTTGTCCGTATGCGTACCTTCCACTGACTATATGACCTCGAAGGGCTTGATCACTGCTCGGCAGGTCATCTACATGTACGATCCGGAGAAGAGCGACATCCTCGCCAAGAAACGCGTCGTTGTGACCCAGAGTCACGAGTGCGCGCACATGTACGTGTACCACCTGTAGGATGTGCGACCTGCTCGTTTTCGTTGACGCGGTGTGCGCATAGGTGGTTCGGTAACATCGTTACGATGTCATGGTGGGACAATTTGTGAGTTGCACGAGTCCTGCGCCAGGATGTGCTTTGTAACATTTTACATTCCAGGTGGCTGAACGAAGGATTCGCCTCCCTGGTACGTGCAGCGCTGGCACTCTGCGCCGACGTCGGGCTCATGGAGCCTGCTGCTTAGATGGGAGAGGTGATCGTGATGGACAAGCTGTATCCAGAATGGAAGGCAAAGTGCGTAACCCCCTCCTTTGCCCTCTCTTGCTTACACATCGCCTTTTGCAGCTCCGAGTTTATCGACGTACACCTGTCGCGCGCTCTCTCGCTCGATGCGAAGCGGTCCTCCCATCCCATCGAGGTACCTATCCACGATGCAGAGACTATCAACCAGGTATACACGGTCTTCTCCTTCCGCTACCAAACCTCACAGAATGTTGCAGCTCTTTGACGCTCTGTCGTACTCGAAAGCTGCGTCCAGTACGTGTTT
Organism: Exidia glandulosa HHB12029; assembly: GCA_001632375.1. Taxonomy (NCBI): domain Eukaryota; kingdom Fungi; phylum Basidiomycota; class Agaricomycetes; order Auriculariales; family Exidiaceae; genus Exidia; species Exidia glandulosa. The sequence goes on from KV426409.1 coordinate 24,497, forward strand.
CGCTCTGTACAGCTCGGCAAGTACTCATCCGCCGCTCACAGTGCTGCGCATGCTCGTTGCGTATGTTGGAGAGGAGAAATTCCTCGAGGGCGTCACGCTCTACCTCAAAAAGCGACTCTACGGGAACAGCGTCACGCGCGATCTTTGGGAGGCTATCCAAGAAGCGACAGGTTCGCGCATGCGACATCGGAATGCGCTGCGCTGACATTCATGGCGCAGGCTTTGATGTGCCGACCTTGATGAACGAGTGGACACTCAAGGTACGTTTGGATTCCTTTACATAGATAACGCTCTACTGAAAATGGTTGTCAGATTGGATACCCGGTGTTGACTGTCAAGGAAACCGACGGTGGCATTGTCGTCCGCCAGGACCGTTTCCTCGACACTGGAGATGCTAAGGATAGCGAGAACGAGACGATATGGTATGGCTCACTAAAGACCTTTGGGTCTTTCCTGACTGCACGTGTCCAGGCAAGTACCGCTGCAGCTCCTCAGCACGGACGCGTCGGGCAAGGCTACCGTCGACAGCTCCCTCGTCCTGCGCGAGCGCGAGGCCAAGTTTGCGGTAGACACGACGAAACCGTACAAACTCAACTCGAACACCAATGGCGTATGTAAGTCCCGCATTCAATCATTTGCTCCTTTATCGCACAACTCACGATTGCAGACCGCGTCTCCTACACGCCTGAGCGCTGGCTTAAGATCGCAGAGGAGGCTGCGCGCCCGAACTCCGTATTCACGCTCGAGGACCGGATGGGTCTGGTCAGCGATGCATTTGAGCTGGCGCAAGCAGGCTACACGAAGACTAGCAGCGCACTTGACCTGGCTGCTGGGCTGGAGAACGAGTCTGAATGTACGTCAATGGCGAGGGCCATAGATGCGACGTCGTGCTCACGAATCTTTACACTGCTAGATCTCGTGTGGACGTCCATCTCCAGCTCTTTGGGCAGCCTCATCAATGTCTGGTGGGAGCAAAAGCCAGAGTACGACCAGCTGAAGGCATTCCGCACAGTACGTCTTTTTATATGATGCTTCACGCATCTTGGATCCTGACGTTTTCTACCACAGCGTCTGTTCTTGCCTGTCGTGCAGCGCCTCGGCTTCGAGCAGAAGGCCGGCGAAGACGTGGACGACACACAATTGCGGTCGTTGGCCATCGCCACCTGCGCTTCATCAGGCGAAAAGTCGTAAGTGCAATTTGTTTCCAGTGTTGATTGTGTGGCTCACATGCGAACAGTGTCATCGAACACCTCCAAGGGTTGTGGCGCAAGTACCTTGAGACGAATGACGAGTCTTCTATCCCCGCCGACCTTGTGCGGACGACGCTCATCTCGGTAAGTGGCTTCCGCCAGTAGCGACCTTCGGCGTGTTCTAATACCCGGCGTCCAGGCCGTTCGCGATGGTGGCGATGAAGACTACAAGGCGGCGAAGGACATCTACCTGAAGCCTGTCGTAACACCTACCTTCCGATTGGCAGCTATGTACGTTGTCTGCATTCGATGCAATGAGCATCTGCCTGTAGCTAACGCGCTTCCAAGTTCGGCGCTCTGCTCGACAAGGAATGAGGCCCTCGCACAGCAAACATTCGATTTCCTGCGCAACCAAGTCTCGAACCAGGACTGGCATTACTTCTACGGTGTTCTGGCCAGCAACCCTGTCACCAGGCGCTTGTTGACGGCATTCACCAAGAAACACTATGAAGAGGTACGGAAATTTCGACGTCGCATCTTGCTGCCAGAGTCTAAAGCGGAGCAGATACGCTCCAAATTCGAAGGGACTGCTCTCTGGAGCAACTTGATAAAGGTAATTCACGTGCGAGACGAGTGTTTACCGTCCGCCTAACACAGTCCATGCAGTACTCCTTTTCGAACCTCACGAAAGACGAGGACATTGTCGACGCGCAAAAGTTCTTCGAGGGCAAGGACGTGTCTAAGTATAACCTCGCACTGCAACAGGCACTCGATGGTATTCGGACGTCGTCGGCATGGTTGAAGCGTTCCAACGAGGATGTCGCTGCGTGGCTGGCGCGGAACTCGAGCTCGTAGATCTTGAACTCTTCTATACATTAGCAGTATTACATGTACTAGCCGTCCGTGTTGAGGTGTTGATAGCCCCTCCGACCTTTGAACCAAGAAGATATGCCACCCGAGTGCGCATCCGCCAGGCGGACCTCGCCATTCTTGAGGACCTCGTATTGTCGTCCTCTCCAAGTCACCTGGCTGCCGAACACGGCGTACGCCCATATCGGCAAAGCAAGGAACTCGCGCAATAGCCAAGCGACGACGAAGCGAAAGCGCTGACCCTCTGGGACGGGATGGCCGGCAAGCGAGTTGTAAACGTCGAGATCGACGATCAGCCATGCGAGCATGTGTAGAGGGAAGAAAAGCCAGAGAGGAACGCTGAAGACAGAGTAGAGTGCCAGTGCTACGAGAGACCCCACAACTGCAGATTCCGTCATGGGCTCGAGCAATGTCGCGGCCATGACCATCTGCTTGCGCACACGGATCCAGCGAATTCTGCGCCAGCAGTATGCCGCAAGGTCCATGTTGCCAATGGCATTGTACGCAACGTCGCAAGAGAGATCGTGTCGCGTGTCAAGCTCGTGCCAAAGCGCGCCAGCGATCATGTTGTCCTCCGCGAGGTACTTCCCAAAAGCTCGAAGCCCACGCGGCGAGGGGTCCCCAGGTGCAGCAGGGATCTTCAGTCCACCGACGACCTGCTCGAGGTCGGAGCGGCGGTAAATGTTGGACTTGCCCATGACGCACGAGTCGATGGCGAGCGTGTTGAGCGCAATGTACATCCGCGCGTGGTTCGTGTTGATGAACGCCTCTTCAAGCCGTGCGCCGAGCTCAGAGCCTGCGGCGGTGGCGAACGGGACGTGGTGGACGAGGCTAATGCGCTTCTTGCCAGCGTCCGCGCCAGCACCTTGCAACGCGTCGACGGCGCGACCGAGCGTGCCCGAAGCCACGGTCACGTTGGAGTCGAGCACCCAGAGGATGTCGTACGCGGCCTGGTTGTAAGCGGGCATGAGATTATTGATTTTGGGGTTGACACCGACGACCTCCTCGCCTGCGAGCACGCGGATGTGTCAGCCGACCGAACACTGCAGCGCAATTCGACGCATCACGCGTACCAATATTGACGCGCGCGCTGACGTGTGGATACTTGGCGATGAGGTCGTTCGCGACGCGCAGCGCCTGGTCGTGGGCGTCGGCGACGGACATGATTATTTCGTACTTGGGATACTCTTGCGTGAAGGTGCATTCCAGATTCTCGTACAGGTTCGGGTCCAGTCCTTTCAGTGGTCGTAATATGGACACGCCGGGCACGCTGTCTGCGGCGCTGGACGAGAGCGGCGAGCGCGGGCGCGAGGAATATCGTCTGCGACTGCGAGGCGGTGTGAGCGACGGGGACGGGCTAATCGAGGTTCACGCACGCTGCGCGCCATCCGGTGAGCGAGATGAGCCAGAGAATGGCATACCAAACGAGGAGAACGGTCGTCAGCATGAGCGGAGCATATCGACTTGGAGAGAGTGACATCCAGCCTCGGCGTTCGGCACGTAACGCCGACCTTTCTTCCTCCATGTCGGCGTCGCGCGTCGGGCACGCTCTCAGAGACACCAGCCTTACGAGGCTCACGCGCATGGCCCCGATTCTGTACGAGGACAGGGCTATGCTCGTCATCAACAAGCCCAGCGGCCTGGTCGCCCAAAGCAGCGACAACGACGTGCGGTGGCTGCCACCTCGCGTCATGACCACCGATTCATGCCGCTGCAGCCCCATTCTATCGCCCATTGGATAGACTGTAAGCTCATACTAACGTTTATGTGGATATGCTAATCTCGTGATTGCGACAGACTATGAGCAAGCAGTACAACCACCGGAGCGACCACGAACCGTACATCGACTGGACCGCGTCACAACCGGCGCCATGGTTCTCGCCAAGGTCTGCGCTCCCTAAGAACGCGTTTCGACGCGCTCTGACGCGTCTCAGAACCTCAACAGTGCGAGCACGCTCTCGCTCCAGTTTAAGCAACGATTAGTGAAGAAGACATACCTCGCCATTGCATACGGCCCAGCTCCATTGCGGTCGTCCCAAATGGGGACACTAGAAAGCAATATCTCCCTGGACCCCGACGGCCGCGTTAAGATAGATTCCAATCCTCCACTGTCAGACGCCAAGACCACGGAAGCTCGTGCCGCCTACGAAGTTGTAGCGACTTCGGTGTGTATGCACATAATATGTGCATTCATGAGTTTGTCTGACGGGTCTTCCTCCACAGGAAAAGTATCCAGGTCTCTCCCTTCTTCGTCTGGACCTCAAGACTGGTGTCAAGCATCAGCTTCGCGTCCAGCTCCCGTGGCACCTCAAGGGTGCGCCTTCCTATGTCTCTATGTCTATAAGTCAACTGTCACGCTCATAGAGGGGTATCACAGTCTCTATCCTTGGTGACCCCCTGCATAAGCCCCCGGAGACCGTACCCTTGGGGACGCAACCGGCGTTCTTGCAAAAGCTAGCAGCGCGACACGTCTTCCTGCACTCGTCATATCTGGAAATAACACGCTACCATCCCAAAGCGACTCGAATAGGCATCTCGGCGCCCATTCCGCACGTCTTTGCGGAACTGTGTGACGCTGCAGGCTTCCCGCTCGCAACACACGAACGCCACGGCGGTGTATTCGAAAATGGCAGATTACTAGACGCGATACCGGGGCACCGCGTATCAGCTGCGTATCATGGGACCTGGCTGCCGTTCTGGACCGTGTGTCCTCTTGACGGCTCAGAAGCAGAGGGGCACACCGGACTTGAAGCTTGAAGGTCGCGTCCATGTACACATGTGCATTGCACCCCACACAAATAAGACAGAGGTGTCACGGTCATACCCTAGGACCTCATGCTTCGTATTTGGGCGGCTGTGGTCTGACAAGAGTGGCTAGCCGCTGGGCAATACGCTCGACGTCTGGTTCCGTCAACGGTGCAGCACTGCTCGAATCGTTGCGGTAATGCGAATGGTGGGCACGAGACGCAGCCGCCTGTGTCTCAATGTGAGCATAATTCATACATGACTACGGAAAGTGCTCACCTGCTCGATAGCCAGGCGCTCCTTTTCGCTACGTGTTCGCTGCGAGGGCGGGCTGGCGTGCTGATTGGGATCGTACGGGCGCGCTACTATCATCGACTCGTTCTGGCTCAACTCGGAGCTCTTGGCTGGCTCGACATGGAGGGAGTTGCGCTTCCGCGCTTGACTCTGTCGTCGACGCATGAAGAAGACGGCCAAAAGCGCCAGAGCCACAAGGAGAACCATCCCGCCGATGACGCCGCCGACAATCGCGCCCACAGGAGTACGGCGAGACTCCCCATCGCCGTTGTGGTCAGATAACGAAGTTCCCGGCGTTTTGGACGGAGACGTAGAAGTCGACTGCGACGCAGCCAGACCGGGTCCGTCGTCATACCTGCGCAGTGCGTGAGTGAATTACCCCCGCACAGCTTGAAAGGCAGCGCACTGTATGGCGAACAACTGAAGATAGTTATTATCCCACGGCGACTCCGGCGCTTTGGCCACGAATGTCACGATCAGGTCGTGCTCCTGAGTGCCATCTAATGTTGTGGAGGTCCAGACTACACCGCAGTGAGGAGCTTCGGTGTACCCGCTATGTTGCTCGACGTTTCCGTCTAGGCTGATGTTGTACAGTCCATGGTCCGCCCGCGTCTCGAGCACGAGAGAAACAGAGGCGCCTGCAACGGATTCAGTCGTGTTGAGCAAGTTGGGCAGTGATTCCCAGCGTTTGCTGTGAGCGCATTCCGCAGATTCCGGGCGGTGCCATGTCGCGTGGCATGAATGCCGCCGACGCCGACATTCACGGCGGTGAATGCCCATTAAGACGCGTCGCGCGATCACTAGCAGAGGGACGAGAGAGCGGGTCGAGCGTACCTCTGAATGAGAAACGAAACGCATTGCCGAACGCTGGCGTAGTCGTCGAGTTGTCACCGAGCGTACACGTCGAGTCGAGCGCGCCTCCGCCTGTCTCGGGGTCGATGCCCGGCCGTAACTCAAAGATATCGTGCATCCATCCCGAGCCGGTATAAGAAATAGAAGAATCGGTATAAGGGACCTTGATCGTTGCTGCGCTGACAAGCGCCAGCGCCGCCGCGAATACTATGAAGTCTGCACAGAGCGTGAACGTGAGCTGCGAACTTGCGCGAGTGCATCGGAGATACGTACAGCTAAAGAAAACTGTCATCGTTGAAGGTAGAAAGAGAAAGCGAAACAAAGAAAGGAGTAAGAAGAGAAATGGCCACAGAACGCCGACAGCGGCGGCGGGCGCGGCTGTGCCACTGATGCATATGGCACAGCCGTAGTCTCTGACGTAAGTCTGACTCAGCAGTGTGCGAAACATCGCTGGAAACTTAGGGTATTGTATTTTGTGCATCGTTTCCTCGCCTTAAGACTATGCTGCATTGTCTGAGTCGTTCCCCATCGCTTGTAGGCTAGATTGAGATGAAAAGAATGCGGATGAAAAGAATGCGGACCGTAAAGGGGTTGAAAGCTCTGCATAAACAATGATACGGCATGGCAGTTATGGAGCGAAAGGAGCTGAAGGAGGAAATTGGAGGACCTTCAGGAGCTGGAACGGAGTAAAGCACCGCTGCGTCTTCAGAACAGCCAGAATTTCCTGTATTAACTGTCCATTCCAACAATGAAACTAGTGATGTCGCTGCACTACACCGAATGGCGTGTTTAAATGCAAAGTCCGACATAAGAATGCAATGTGCAGGCAGTTGCAACGCATCCGTTGCAGTTGAGCCGCGGCCGGTGTGAGATTCTCGTGGTAATGTGCTCCGAAAATGTCGGTGAGGATGGGCGCGGGACCGAGCTGACTGCGATTGCGTACGCGCAGACCATCAATTCAACGGCTAGACGGGCCCTCATCCCAAGCGATGTCTGGATCGCTATCGGAATAATCCTCCTCGTCGTCAGTATTGTCCGCTACAAATTCGTCGTCGTCCTCGTCGTCGGTTTCCTCGGCGGAGAGCCATGCAAAGGTGGGCACGAGTGGTCGAAGTGTATCTTTCGCGGCATCGTCGAGCCCCTTGCACAGCGCGACCTCCAGATGTCGGATCGCAGACACGTTCGGCTCCTCTAGTCGCCGATGCAGTAGACTTCGGAGGTTGTCTGCGTCGATGAGATGCTCAGAACGCAGCTCGAGTCGTCCCAACTTGGGTAAGGCGGCGAGACATTCGAGTGCATCGTTGTCCAAACCGATACCGTCCGTGGAAAGCAGCTCGAGTTCTTGGAATGACAGAGCCTCCTGCCATGTAACCACAGGATCAGGCTTTGGGACCTTTTTGCGCCTGCGAGTTGGAAGATACGGCGGCCATTGCAGCGCTGGGACAGATGGCGGGGGATCACTCGTGGCTATACGCAGTTCGACGAGTGGCGTGGTGCGTGGTAGGGCGCGTAAAGCGGACAAAATGACGCCGCCCGTGCCGCGCAAGTTGAGATGTAAGACCCGCAATGCTGGCATGCGTAATAGAGATAGAAACGGCGGTATCAGGACGGCCTGTGTCGAGCATATGGTTAAGGTCGAAAGATATTGCAATTCAACGTCGGCAGCCTGAACTTGAGAGGCAACATTACGAGTTGAAGATGGTCCGGATGCATCCAACAAAAGCTCTTGGAGGTTCGGAGTCCGAGAGAGCACACGCGTCAGATGCGCTAGGTCCGGGGCACGCAGGGACCCCCGACCTTCGAAGTCAAGGAGGTGCAGAGTAGTCAGCAGTGACGTGAAGTATCTTTCCTCCCACGCTGGCACAGCACCCAGCGTCAATGAGCGTGTGAGAAAGAGTGCTTCTCGCATCTGCTGGTATGGTTCGGGCTCCTGCTTCAGGTCGTGGGCGATGTTTGGATTGACGCGAAAGTTAACGGCGTCGAGAATCGGGATGGGCTCGAAGCGTTGGGAGACGAATACATTGGCGATGAGATTTGTCACTAGCTCTACCGCACGTGTGAGGGACGCGTCAATCGTGAAGCACGACCAACGCGGTGCATGGTGGAACGCAACGGCGAAGAAATCGTCCAATGAGCGATAATAAGATGCTTCGTCGAGCTCGATCCCCCGTTGAACGACTCGGATATCAAGGGAACGCTCCTTTGCGCGTTCCAGATATATGCGTGCGGCTGAAGGACCGAGGCGGGAGTCAAGCACAGTCCAGAGAGAAGGCGTGCCGAGTGCGAGGCGTCGCCAACGCTGGTTGACGTGTGAATACGCGCGCGCGTCGTGCGCATCGGTGCCCGCGGCCTGTTCGAGAACGAGTAGGGAGAGCTCGGATGGAAGTGTGAGCATGGGCTCGGCAGGTCTGGTCAAAGTGCAAGTTGCCCGAGCCGGACTTGGAGTGGAACGTCCCGCGATTCTTGCCGTCGCCGCTCTCAATGGCGATGGAGACCTCGTCGCACGGCCTTCTGCTGCGGCTCCTGCTCTCGTCCTACTTCTCCGTCAACCTCGCCATATCCTATCTCGCCGCCTACTCGGACAACATCGGCGTCAGCTGGTACATCGTGCGCCGCCTCGAAGAGATCGACCCGCGCGAGCTGCCATGGGGCATGATCTGGTGCGCCGACCGACTCCATGGGCTGACCAGGATGCTCACAAAGGCCCAGCCATCTCCTGGTAACGAGACCGTCCAAGTCGGCAGCGCTGGAGACGTTCGTCATCGAGCGTGCCACGAAACACACCCATGTCGCGCTCATGGTGGGTCCACAGCGGTCGGTCAATGTCCTGGCTGACGGCGCCTTGCTAGACACTATGGATCATGCAAGCCTATCTCCGCGACGAGCGTTTGACCAGGAATCCGCGTTCGTTCCAGCGCATTCAACGCGTCTTGCATCGCACACACGAAATCATCTTCACCGACATCTCGCAAACCGCCCCTACGCCCTATGCCAGCGTGAGCGTATCAGCACAAGTCGCCTCCTTCTTCGGCATGCGCAGGATCAAGCCAAACGCTGAATCTGTGTACGCTTTTCCATACGACCTATGTTCTGTCTGAACGGTGCTGCCAGGATCGTCGGCTTAGGTATGATTGCCGCCGCCCCGGCGCTACCAGCGTTTGCCGACTCCATTGGGAGTATTGCAATCGAGCAAGGGCGGCACGAAGACGGCTCTGAGATGCTCAGAAGTTTCGAGGCCAACGATGTCGAAACCGACGACGACCCGACTCCCATACCTGTGCCTATGATTCCAGGCGTGGTAGAAGACCCAGAAGAACTCGAGAATGGAGGCTTCTTCCCCCGCGCACGAGTGCAGAAGCTCTCAGACTTCCTGGACCTCGAGACCAATGGGGCCTCGAACTCCAAAGGCTCACTTCGGCGGAGAGTGACGCTCGCTGCCTCACAAACCGCACCGTATCTTCCGTCGCTGGCACTTCGAGAGCTCACCGACGACCCACTCGGCCAGCAGGACCAGGCTCCGTCGTCTCCACCTATCTCGACTTCGACTCCATACATGTCCACCCCATCTATCCACATGTCTACCCCGTCACACGGACCTGCGTTACCAGACAAGCTGCTGCGCAACCTCCTTCGCAGCCACTATTGCCGTTCAGAGGTGGACTTCATCCTGGAGCTGGAATCAATATCCAACCGCCTCCTTGTGGTGCCCAAACCGGCTCGAGTGAGCGCTCTACGAGCCGAGTTAACGAGTTTGAACCACAAATTACCTGCAGAGGTACGCTTTCATACCCACTTGCCGCGGGAAATACAAATTGATTCGGTGCACTCCAGGTATGCTTACCTCTATGGTGCTCCTCGACAGATGCTGTCGATCCTATGTCCAAGAACACTGCGCCTCATCATCGCGTGGTCCGAATACCGCCCGGCGAGAGCGTCGTTCTTAATTCAGCTGAGCGTGCGCCCTACGTACTACTGATTGAGGTAGGTCACGCATACTACACAATGCTCTGTGATCGAATATCTGCTACAGGTGCTCGGCGACGATTTGAGCTTCGACCCGACACGACGAGAGAACAGGGAAACATTGAAGAAGATCGTAGTCAAAGACTCGAAAAGCTTTGCACAAACGCAAAAGCAGTCTCTCGATGTCGCTGGTTGGACGAACGACGCCATCGTAAACGAGGCAGCCCGTTCAGCTCTCGCTCCGCAAGCGCCATCCGCGGACGAAGCGTCTACCAGTCCCGATGTATCCGGTTCTGGCTCGCTCCAACCAGAGGAGATGGAGGAAGAAGAAATTGATCTTGTAGAGCAGCTGTACGGTCCCGGCATGTCGTTGCGCGACGAGCCCATCGACTTGTCAGACTCGTTCGTACTGCCTGCCCCGCCAAAGAACAAGGACCTGGACATCGCCGCATGGGGACGGTCTCCCTCTCTTCCGGCAACACCGCAACCGAACACAGGCCATAATTACTCCTTATCCTTCGGCGCCACGCCTGCAGGCAGTCCGCGGTCAACGAGCTTCAAACATACGCGGGTCATCTCCTCACCTGCATCGACAACTACCAATGAGCAACAGCAGGCGCAACATAACAATGGTCGCCCAGTGCTCTCGCTCGAAGATTACTCGGAACGCATGCGGACGGCGGCGGTCATGCTCGCGCAGCTGAACGCCACGCTCAGCGCATACCCTCTTCCCTCTGCAAGCCAGCCTACACCCGATGGAGCAGAAGCAAGCAGTACTGCGGGCGCATTGAGCTGGCTTCCTGGCACTGGATGGATAAGAGGGACCGTTGACGGCTCCACGACACGCACGCCGCTACAGCGCGCTGAGGCCGAGTCCATTCGGAACAGGATCATGCAGGAGATGATGACATTAGAGGAGGAGCGCATGGAGCGCATGAAAGGCGGCGAGTCGGTTACGAGCGGTGTCGGGAGCTCTCTGGCGAAGGCTGAGGATGAGGGTATCATCCGACGAGAGTTGAACAAGGCCGATCCGTCTGGTGAGTTCGAGTAGCCTGAATATCTCCGATCCGTCTTTCTGACTGGACTCGTAGCTACGGTGTTTCGCGAGAACTTTGCAGGGAAGAAAGCTCGGATACGAGCTGGATCGCCGTATGGACATCTCGCCAATTGGGATGTGGTATCGGTCATCGTCAAGACCGGTGCAGACCTGCGACAAGAGCAGCTCGCCCTCATTCTAATCCAGGTGCGCGGCTGCGCGCGACATGTTCCACATGGCTGACGTTTGGCCAGGAACTCGACAACATATGGAGAGAGGAGAAGTGCCAGTGTTGGCTACGCCCGTTCAAGTGCGTATCATAAGCAGGGTAGTGATCGCATACTAATTGTGTTCCCAGAATCCTGATCACTGGCGGCTCGTCCGGCCTCGTACGTGCAGTGAATCTATGCAAGCGTTCTCTGTATTTAACTGTCGCAGGTCGAGACGATCACAGACGCTGTCTCCGTCCACTCAATCAAGAAGGCAGAGTACGCGCGACGGCTTGCAGATGGTGGCCTTGGCTACGTGACCCTCGTCGATCACTTCAAGAGCGTACGTGACTCTGCAGCCAACGTTGCGCGACCACTGACTGTCCATCGACAGTCTTACGGAGACCCATCATCCGCGAAGTACGCTCGTGCACAACGCAACTTCGCAAAGTCGCTGGCCGGCTATTCGCTCGTTACATACATCTTGCAATTACGAGATAGACACAACGGTAACATTCTCCTGGACACTGACGGACACGTACGTTCACATCCAACGAGATTTAGTCTTATTGCTGATTCCATGACGCAGTGTATCCATATAGACTTTGGCTTCAGTGCGTTTCCGGACACGGGTAATGTGCGTTGCTGACGGTCGTTCGCAGTGCTCGGAAATTCTCCCGGGAACGTCGGCGTCGAAGCTGCTCCCTTCAAGTTCACTGCCGAGTACTTAGAAGTGCTCGGCGGTATCGACGGCGCTCCATACAACGAATTCAAGAAGCTTTTCCACGAGGGCTTTGAAGCCGCCCGCAAACACTGTGACAGAGTCATCTGTACGTTTTCTCCCGTCCTACGAGTTGCGCTTGCCTGACCATCGTGCGCAGCCATCGTGGAGCTCATGCAAAAAGGTAACGTACACAATTTCAGGCGGCGCGGCGTCTCATTGCTAAAACCTGGTATTCAGACTCTGCACTGCCGTGCTTCGCCCCATACGGCGAGCAAACCGCGCAACATCTGCGCGATCGCTTCCAGCCGTCGCTGAAGAACGTTTCAATGTCGGACCACGTCGAGAGGCTAATCGTCTCGTCGCTCGGCTCGGCGTGGACGCGACTTTACGACTCGTTCCAGTACTACTCGCAGTCTATCTTATAGATTATAATATTCGCTCACACATCGCATCGCATCCGTCCTGTCGCGCTTTGTTGTCGCAATTCAGTGCATTTTCTCTTTCTGTTGTCCGCTTTGCTTTAGTCTATAGTGGTGAGGATGGGTAGTGTACAGTGCAATGCCTAGCCGAAGTGGCGCTCAGTAAACGCGCTCGAATTCTCGCATACAAGAATACCACATGGAGTCTACACAGTGCTTGTGTCAGCGGGGATAGGTATGGTGTAGGTGCAACGCACCAAATGTCTCGTCTACGCTACACCAACACTTGCCGCGCGCGTGCGCCTCGCCACTCGGGCAGTGCTCGAAAGGTTCATGGCGATAGCCAATTTCGTCGAAAAAGTGGATCTGGTCTTTGTTCGCGAGCAGCGCGACGCCAATGCTATGGACTGGCGCGTCTCCCCAGCGCTGCAATAAGACGTGAGTGCCAATCAAAAGGGGCGTGGGCAGAGGCAGACCTCATAGTAGAACCCGCCGTTACGATCGAGGTGCTCGAAGAACTTCATGTACGGCTCGCTTCGCCAGAACTCCATGTCTGCAATCTCGAAATTACTCCAGACTTGATTGTCGGTGTTCAGCGTCGAACGGATGACGAGAAGAATCTAGTACTCACAATGACAAAGGTTGTACGTCCAGCCTCGGTCGCCCGATACAAATCGCAGGGCATTGTCCTTGGCTATGTACTGCGGGTACTTCTTCATAAAGCCTGAAAGAGGCTCAGACAATAGCAACATGCAGGAATGCTGCGCTAGACGCACGTCTGACGGACGCCCAGAGCCCTGGAATGGTGTATTCGTACTCCAACAGCGCCATGGTAAACCCTGCGTACGAAGGACTATGAGCATTGGGACATGCCACGAAGAGGAGTACTCACCATAAACCTTGTTATGATCCTGCATGAATAAGAACGGGTCGAACTGCAAGTCGCAATAGAACTTGACGCCTGGTCTTCAGAGTGCTGATTAGCAACTTGGCAGGTGTATTTGACCATGGGACGTACTCTACCCGCCAATAGTACCTGTACTTCTGGAGGAGCGGATGTCGAAAGAAGAACTAGACGCAAGTTAGTGCGTGACAGACCAGTACGCGTCGCGACACGTACTCCTGAGTTGTAGCGACACATGTTCCGATAGCTTGCGCATAGCCAGAGTCAGAAGAAGAAAGTTGGAGACAAAGACAGACATACGCGATACTGCCTGCGAACGAGGGGGTAATTCAGTCCGCGCGAAGGAAAGGCGGAGGTCGAGGTAACGCACCGCCGTAGATGATTTCCTGCTTCTTCATGCGCTCCCGTGTCTCGGCGGCACGCGTCTCGTTTATCCATGGAGGTTGGTTCCAGTGCTCGCGCGGAATAATCCCGTACTCAATCGGTGCGTCCGTCATTTCTGACGTCCATCTGCAGCAGGCGGCCTGTCAGCCACCGGCAGGGTGCGCAAGCACGAACGGGCAAGAGACTGACTTGATGAAGCGGTCCGAGAAGGGACGCTCGTTGAGGAAGACCCAGGGATACTTGAACTTGCGATTGAAGCGGTCTTCTACTTGCTTCATGGTGGAGATGACGCCCTCGAGGTCGACCTCGCGTGCGAGCATGACGAGTGCGGCATTGGCTTTACGGTCGAGGAACGCGGCGCGTGACGCGTTGAAGTCGGCTTCTTGACCTATGCGCTCAGCGTTTGGAGCTGGTGTGCTCGCTGGACGAGCGGGGACGGGCTTGTAGGCGACGGCGTCGGCGATGCGCTGCTTCTGAGCGGCGGCAGCATCGCTGTATCCCTGGTGCGAGTTCAAGAGAACCAAGTGTATTACAATCTGGCCGAGACTGTTAACGGCAATACAGTTGCTGTTCACGCCGCGACGTACGGCGACGAGGAGGAAGACGAGCAAGTAGCGTGTGCGAGCGTGCATCAAGTAGGTAGCAGGCTGGCCGCTGCGACCTCGAGCCCTATGGCAAGCTAGCCAGGCTGGGTTCCAGCACGTAGACGGTGAGGGTTCTTGTCAGGGAGAGCTTGCAAGTCGGACTTGGCCGCCGCAGAACCGCGTGCGCCTTTTCCAGCCAGTTTTTCGCTCACGTCTAAATGGAAGGCGCGCCGTCATCGTCCAAGTCGTCGCCGGCGCCGCTCGCCTCGATGCTCAGCCGCTTAACCGCCTGGCGAGCGTCGCTCGACCTCACCAACCCGGGCACCGTCGAAAATCTCCAGAAGGAGGTCAAAAGTACGCGCGAGCCCCGGCAGCGCGCCCATAATGCACCGTCGCTGAGCCCGCGCCCTTGGCAGACACCCATCTCACAAACTACATATTCGACGGCGCACGCGCCGACCTCTCCAAAACACTCTCAGTAAACCCGGCCTTCCAGGTCACACATTCCTTCGCACTGGCACAGCGAGAGTCCACGCCCTCGTATAACTTTGGCGCCGTCTTTGCGAGAGACTCTGTGCGCATCACCGTCACCCCGTTATCGGACAACATGCTGAGCTTCCTTCTGGCATAGTTTTTCATCCAGGGCAACGCCGACCACGATGGTAACGTCAACGGTCGCTTGAACCAGGGCTGGTCACCCTCGAACACCACCAAGGGTCAACTGCAGGTAATCAACCCACAGCATATGTCTACACCTGATCTCAATATCCTCTGCAGCTCTCGCCACGCGCAGGGGGGAACGTGCTCCAGCTCGAGCACGACTACCAGGGTCGGGACTACTGCCTCAACGCGCGCGCGATCAACCCCTCCCCGACGGACCTCTCGGGCGTATACATGGCCTCGTACATCCAATCCGTCACCAAGAACGCGGCGCTCGGTGTCGAGGCGCTCTATCAGCGGCCCCAACCGGGGCAGGACGACCTGAACATCTCCTATCTGCTCAAGTACACCTCCTCGACGCGCGACTGGATCGCCACGGCGCAGGTGCAGCCCGTGGGCATCCTCCTGGCGAGCTACTGGCAGAAGCTCTCCGAAAAGGTCGACGTCGCCGCCGAGTTGCAGGTCATGGTCCCGCCGCAGAACCCCACGCGCAGGAGCGCCGTCGCCACGCTTGGCGCAAAGTACGAGTTCCGCATGTCCACGTTCCGCGCGCAGCTCGACTCGACAGGCAAGGTCTCGGCGCTGCTTGAGCAGCGCTTCGCACCCACCTTTGCCTTCCTCTTTGCAGGCGAGATCGACCACTTCAAGGTTTGTTGCTCCTCCCACGCCAGACTCTCTTTGTTAATGTTTACTGCAGAACTCGGCCAAGGTCGGCGTGGGTGTGATGATCGAGAGCTCGAGCTTGACGCCAGAAGAGATGGGCCAGCCTCCGTACCCTGCGTAATCTCAGCATCAGCAGACATCCTGCACCGGACGTATAGACTCGCTGTGATGATGCATAATATTGTAGCCAAGCTGTCGCGACACCTCCCATCTCTCTATCTTGCAATTCAATCTCTGGCTAGTACACTGGACA